>KV020332.1:0-12853 GCA_001598015.1 Dorcoceras hygrometricum | reverse complement strand
ATCATTTCCGAGTTTCTGCTCTAAATCTACCGAGACTGAGCTCCAAAGGGTATCATCAGCTCTTTCTTCTGCTCTGCCGAATAAAATTTCTAACGGGAAGACCAGAAATGTGCAGTGGGTATTCCTTGGATGCCCAGGTGTGGGCAAGGGCACCTACGCCGCTCGCCTATCGGCTCTCCTCGGAGTGCCCCACATCGCCACAGGGGATCTTGTCCGCCACCAGCTTTCTTCTCGTGGGCCTCTGTCTTCGCAGGTCTCTCGCTTCTTGTTTTTCTTTTTTCCCCTTCCCATACTCACCTGCATATGAGTTGATCTTGCCGGCAATTTTGTCTCTACTGACCTCTTGCTTGTTTTATTAGTTATGCACTTATGTTTATCTTTTGTGTCAGAACGACCTCTTGACGGTGGCTTGAGCTTGTGATTGTGTTAAAATGGTGTTTGAATATTGTCACTGTAGATTCCCATTCCATGGTAGGTGTTTGAAACGGGTTTCTATGACTAAATTGTGAGCTTGTGTAGCGATTTGGGTTCGTAGAGGAACCTATTATGTTACTGTTGTACCGGTCCCTATACCAAGTCAAATAAACGATTTGCACGACATTATCACTGTGGGCCTCCACCAAGTTTCGTTTCCTCTGGCTTTGTCCTGCCAGGCATAGTTCACCATCTTTAGGGTCCCGATAGGTATGCTCAGTCGAAGACTTATCAGAAGATCAAGGCCGGTTGACGTCTCCCCCTCAGGGAGATCGCGCCAGGCCTGAGTGGTAGCAGAGGTAAAGTTGGAGCGGTGCCGCTTGCCTCTTTGTTTCTTTGTCAACTTGATAATTTTCTGATTAAAGGACTGAACTCATGTAAAATGCTCCTAAACATAGAAAAACACTCATACTTGTGTTATTTAATCGGGCAAGCAAAGGGATAACTTATTCAGAAGCAAATTTTACTATCCTGATTACCCTTCATAGCTTATGTCACATGCCATGCCCACAAGCCCATGCAAGCGACAATTTATGTAGTGAGCTCCAATAAACTGATTTCTCTGATCCTTGTCTTTCGAAGAGAACTAATCGACGTGTGTGAAGAGTGGTATATAGTTTCTTGTAGACTCTTCATCTAACCCTCGCTCTCATTCAGATTTATGAACATTGTATTATGGCCTGAAATTGGAATCTGTTCAAGACTTGAGCACATACCGGAGAGCCCTTGATGTCATAAATTTATGTCTTTGTATATCTTGACCTTAAGATTTTTGGGTTCATTTCATGAGGATCAATCGTGGGTATGTCCAATTGGTGTCTAAAGTGTATGCTAATCCTCGTCGCATGGTACATGAGCATCATCAAAACATTATGTCAATGACTGCTTGACTGTTCCTCATGTGGAAACTGAGTGAAAATTTGATTGCAATGAGTGCAAGCTCTATAATTTTCTTAAGTGTCACGAATTATGATCTTAGTGCCTGACTATAATGTTATGTGTGTCATAAATGTCATAACATTTATGATGGTTGGTGAATGTTGTTTAGTAAATGGTTGCACAACGAAAAAGGGAGAACATGGAAAGAATCACACGCGCTAGGAGCTCTATAAATAGAGCTCCATTCCTCCAGTATCGTACAACCCATCAGAAGCTCAAAAGAGCATCATAAGAAAAGAAATATTGAGTGCCTTTTCTTGTCCGAGTTAGAGAAATTATTTTCTCGGTTATACTCGGGTTTGGGTTGTGAGATGTTTAGTATTTGCATACTCTCGTAAAATAATCCCAATAATAACATATCCGGTGAATGTAATCTTGAAGTTATCTCAAGAAGAGTACATGAAAAAGTTGGTTTGCAGGTTTAATATGGAATTATGGATAAAGCTAAATTGGTGAGTGCTCTGGCTAATCACTCTAAATAACCAAAGCACCTTCACCCTCGACCAAGCAACAGAAAGTTTATATGATTAAGGTTCATTAAGCTTCTATTGTTGAATCCTCATGTATTCAAGTACGTGTACAAGATCAAACATAGCACATGTAGTGGGAGTTGTGAGCAGATTTATGAGCAATCCATAAAAACAAACATTGGGAAGCAATTAAATAGATTCTCGGATACTTGAAAGCCGGTGTTAGTTTATCTATATGCTTTAGAAAGTCAAATAAGCACTTAAGGGATTTGTCGACGATGATGTGGGTGGGGATCTAGATGGCAAAAAAGTAATTCCGAGTATTCGTTCACATTTGGTTACACATATGTAAGTTGCGTGCCTAAGTTGCAAAAGATTGTTGCATTATTGACTGCTGAGACAGTGTATGTAGCAGTGTTGGAAGCTAGTAGAGATGATATGTTGAGATTATTTCTTGAGAAATTGGTTCAAAAGTTTGAGGATAACACGTTACACTACGATAGTCATAGTGCTAGTCATGTAACAAATAATCCTATTTATCATGTTGGGACAAAACATATATAGGTTCAATATCATTTCATCATATTAGTATCAGAAGATGGAATCTTGATGCTTGAAAAGATTTCTTGAAGTAAGGATCTAGCTAATAAGACTATGACTATTTACGAAATGAAGTGATTGTTCAACTTCATTGGACTTCTAGTATAAGGGATAGATATTAGCTGCTGCATTATGGAGCGAATGCATTATTAAAATCAAGTTTTCAAGTGGGAGAAATGTTATCTGTGTCATAAATGTTATCACATTATGATGGTTGGTGGACGTTGTTAGTAGACGATTGTCCGAAAGAAAAAAAGAAACGCGGAAAGATTCACACGCACGAGGAGCCCTATAATAGGAGCTCCATTCCTCCAGCTTCATGCATCCCATTCATAATAAAAAAGAGAAATATCAAGTGTCTTTTCATGTACGAGTTAAGAGAAATTATTTTTTCGGTGATAGTTGGGATTGGTCGTGAGAAATTGAGTGTTTGCATACATTTGTATAATTTCTTCCAATAATAAAAATTTGCAGTAGGTCCATGGACCTAGCTAATATTTCAGGTGAACCATGTGAATTCATTGTGTTTTTGTTGATTTTTTGTTTAACAGTTTCGGTATTTCATTGATTACTATCGCTTCTGTATAATTCACAATAATATATATGGAATAGTGAAAGCCACGTGTAGTACATCAGTTCATCTAGGGCAGCTTTCTTCTTTGGTCGTTGTCACTTGCTTCCGATAAGTTTTTGACTTATTCTTGTAATGATGAACTATATCTAGAACAAGGATTAAAATCCATGTACGATGAACAACTTGTAGATAAAATAACATCGAGAGCTCTTTGAGATTTGAGTATTAAAGTGTAAGAAGACCAATCTATGCAGTACTTTGTATGGAAAGTCACTTATGAACCTGAATCCTATCTGCTTCTTTAATTTGCATAGAAATTTTGTATCCCATTTGATGCAGTACTTTATCGCAATGGCTAATGGTTTTTGGGCTTATGAGCCTCTGTATGCACAACTTTCACCTAGTAACCGCTGACTTCTATTATTTTAGGTTATATACATCGAAGCACCCTTCATTATGTTCTTTCATATTCTTATTTGGTCATTTCTTTGTTTGTTTGTGCAGCTAGCTGCGATTGTTAATCAAGGAAAATTACTTTCAGATGAGATAATTATTGATCTTCTTTCCAAACGCCTTGAAGATGCTCAGACTAAGAATGAAACAGGATTTGTTCTTGATGGTTTTCCACGAACTCTAAGACAGGCGGTGAGCGATAGCTTTTTAAACTAGCAATATATTTTAGTAATAGCTTTTTAAACTAGCAATATATTTTAGGTATGCAGAT
The DNA here is from genome assembly GCA_001598015.1 of Dorcoceras hygrometricum. Taxonomy (NCBI): domain Eukaryota; kingdom Viridiplantae; phylum Streptophyta; class Magnoliopsida; order Lamiales; family Gesneriaceae; genus Dorcoceras; species Dorcoceras hygrometricum. Next base: position 9,072 of record KV020332.1, on the reverse strand, counting down.
TGTTCTTTGGGGCATCAGATAACATCGTCCTCTTGTGTCGATTATTTTGGGGAATTGTTTTCCTTCCCAGTTCGACCATATAAACAATAACTAACATCACCATTGTATTTCAATTCTCATTCTGGTAATACATTTTCCATCCATCGCACACTGTTAACATAATTATTAACTATTATTATCATTTCTGTTCATCTATATTCTGTTATATTGCTAATGGAAAGCCTGTTACTTCTACTCTGGAACTTTTAGTGAGTGGACAAAAATATGTTCATTAGCTTTTTTAACTAAAAGTCTCTGAAGAAAAGAAAAGAATTATAAAGGATTTTATTTGTTTTATATATTAATCTTCCCTAATTAGTTTTGGGTATCGCATTCCTTCGTACTTCAGTATACATTCTAAATAATATAATGATGTCAATCTCATTTACTTTATGTAATAAATCTTACATAATTGATTCCAAAATTTATCTTTCTCGCTACTTCAATATTTTATCTGTGCTTTAGTTAGATTTTAGCCTAAATGTTGCCTCACACGTGTATCCTAGGTTTATTTTTTTTCATCTATACTAAGTTTGTCAAGCTGACTATTAGTCATTTTTATAATTTATAACATATATTTGCACATGTTAGGATCAAGTGCTTATAATTAGGCCAAAAGCTATAGCTGTTAGTCAATGTGCGATTTTATTTCCTTATACATGTGGCATCGCATAGTGCAGCTATTGTAGAAATTAGGGTTGGGCTGTCAAACCCACGTGTCCGAGGAGGTGCATGTCTGAACTTTAGATCAGTCTTATCCTTTCCTCCACCAACATAGATAGTATTACCCGTTAAATCAGATATCACACTTTTTGTAGCATATCTGGCCAACCAGATCAATCGGCGCAACGTCAACAGCTTGACATAAGAGGTCAATCATCCAAGTACTACTCTCACCATGCACGTTTATCCCAACAACGCATGTGATGCAATATTCTCATCCTTAAATACTTTTAGGTTGCATTTGGATTGATACTAAACCGAAGTGAATTTCAAATTCATTATATATCAACCATTTTTAACGCTAATTGTGATGGATACACCTTAGATAGGTGTCAATTGAAATCCATTCTTCAAGTACCTGCCCAGATCAATCCCTTCATTCAAATCAATCAAATTCAAATGCAATCATATACCAAGAGGTGAGTTACCATTTGATAGTTTCTACCATGAATTGACATCTATAATAACATTTACATTTCCCAGAAAAGGCAATAGCAATTTGTATCTTATGTCTTCAAATTATGTCCCTAAAACTAACTAATTTGTGGCCACGAACACCCTATGTATCTATGTATTTGCAAATGTTAGCTGGCTGAGTTTTGTGCATTTTAGAATTAGATGGATTGCTAATTGGAAGTACAGAATACAGCCTTTACCTAATCATGTCTTGTTCCCTCTTATGCAGGAAATTCTGGAGAAGGTGACAGATATTGACTTGGTAATCAACCTGAAACTTCGAGAAGAGGCTCTAATTGCGAAATGCCTAGGACGACGAATTTGCAGTGAGTGTGGGGGGAACTACAATGTTGCTTGTATTGATATCAAGGACAACGATGGAAGTCAGAGAATGTACATGCCACCCCTTCTACCTCCTCCACAATGTGAATCGAAATTAACCACACGGTCTGATGACACTGAAGAAGTTGTTAAAGAACGCATACGAGTGTACGATGAAATGGTAATCCATCATCTTGTTAAAATATCATCAAGCAAATTTCTTGTGGATTGGTCTTCTGTCAATGATTTATCAACTTTTTTCAACATTGAAAGTTCTTTGGTTTGAAATAGTTTTTACACTCGATCACAATGGTCCTAGGGAGGTAGGATTTTTCTCTTTCAAGATGGGAAATTGCTTGTGGGGAACGATAACAAAATCCTAAACTCTTGTTCGTGTTTCCGTTATTTACCAAGGTTTCCTTCTTTTCCGCCTACCTGCTCTATAACAGAGGGGGCAGTTTGTGATGTGTAATTAAGAGCCTAAAATTCCTGAAGTTGACCTGTTTTGGTTAGAGGTGTAGCTAAGAGCCTACGAAGACTGAACTTCAGTTATGTGTGTGATACATAATCATGAACTGTGAATTCAGTTGCATAACATATGGCTTGGAAACATCCAAATTTGCAGAGTCGGCCAGTCGAGGAATTCTACCGCAATCGTGGGAAGTTGTTGGAGTTTGATCTACCTGGAGGGATTCCTGAATCCTGGCCAAAATTACTTCATGCATTAAATCTTGATGATCATGAAGACAAACAATCCGCAGCTGCTTGAGTATCCATACTTTTGTCATATATTGAGTAAATAAATCATTCTTTGCTCGTATTTTCGACATTATTATATTAATATATTGGAGAAAGAATTGATAATTGTAATAAGTATGGTGAAAATAACGTTCTGTATTCGTTCTTGGGGGACTCCTTCAAGTTTTTAGTAGTTAATTGTGTTGTACAGATGTAATGTGTATTTATTCTGCTGTCAGTAATCCGAAAATATTTGTTGTATTTTTGTCGACTTAGACTTATTAAAAATGTGAAACTCATCAAATTAATTGTAACTACCTTACAAATATACTGTAAACAAAAATTATTGTATAAAATCATTTATATATTTTTACACTTATGATTAGTTATGAACATAAGGTAAAAGAGAGATAGAAGTTTACAAATGTATTAGATTCTCTCCGCCGCATGCGGACTCCGTAAATCATGGGTTTTGTTCTTGCTGCTTTATATAAAAAAACCAATAAGCATATATGTCATTGGACTCTTGCTTAAATAATCTTTAAAACAATAAAAATGAAAAATAATTATTTTATTCTTAATTTAATAATAATATGAAATTTACGTTACATTAGATTTCAAAGTTCCAACATTGAAATGTTTTAAAACTAATTGTGACCATATATATCTATGTATATTGTAATTAAGAAAAGATATTGGACAATGGAGTACTAAAACATGGGCCAATTAAAAAAAAGAATAATCTTGAAAGACCTTCAATATTTATATTGCCGTCCAAACTTTAGAAAGGTAACCCTGAAAATGATGCTTAGACATATATTAATATAATTTAATGGTAAAGAATTATATATCTTCACTATACAACAATTATTACAACACCATTTGGCAATAAAGGCTAGTAATTTGGAGCCATCGGCCTTCTTTGTTAATCCCATCTTCTATTTGGATGAGAAATACACAGTTCTTCCTTGGAATTTAGCCATAACAAACATATGCATCTTTTATTGGCTTTGCCGAAGAGGACAATGGAATAACACAAGTCCTACCATTAAAAATGAATGAAGATTACCAATAGTGTCCTATATTATGAAGTTTCGACTCAATTATTTAGAAATCTTTCATGGGAATTTGTGGAAATTTTTAAAAATCCAAAATATAACTTGAAACTTTGTTTTCGGTTCGAATTGAATCGAAGGGATTCCGATTCGTTTTAAAATAGCTAATAATATCGTTCTTATCATAATTTTTGAATATATATAATCTAAAAAAACTAAATAACTTTATGTTCATGATATTCAATAATAAAATATTAAACACCACAACATTTTGATATTTGAATCACTTATTTCAGCTACCACAGTCCTTTACATATATAAAAAAAGAAAGAAAGACAATGTCGAAGGCTTAATATATGAAGAAGCAAGCAAATGGAAGGGTTAATTATAAAATTTGTACAGATTTAACATCACTTTTTGTCTCCTTTCTCCCCTACCTCTCTCTTCCACGTTCGTTTCTCTTTCTTCAAAGTGTCGCTCCTGTGTCATTACGCACAGTAACAAAGAGAGGTGGGAAAGAGAGTGAAGAAAATGGGTTGGTTCCTCTGTACTGGAAAATCAGCGAAGAAAGGGAAGAAGCCAGAGGGAATCAAGTCCGAAGATCAGATCCCATCAAATTTAGGTGCTTAGGATGTACAAGAAAACGGATTAAAGATTTTGCATTTATGGGTTTTGTCTTATAATTTGCAAAGAGCCATTTTGACTTTGTCTCGCTTATCCTTTTTTTAAATATTTGTTTCGTTTTTCGGTTATGGTGTCTCAGTTCTGCATTTTTTTGTGTAATTTATGTACGGCAGAGAATATCTGACTCGCATAAGTGTGCGGATGATTGGCCTTATGTTCTTCTACTGATCTGGCTTAATTTTTTGCTGTAAATTCTGTGAGACAATCTGAATTCTTCGGTTTATGGCGAAGATTAAATCTTTTTGAGGATTACATGGATTTTTTTCTAGGTGGGACTTTGAATAAGAAGATAAAAGGGGTGGCATTGACTAGTTTTCTGTAGTATTTGCATTTTAGATTAGTCGATACAAATGTTTTACCTTTTGGGTGCCGCTATGAGCATTATTTGACCGGATGAAAATGGAAAAAAAAAATGAAGGAGTAATGTTACTGGAATTTCAGTTGATATCGGTCTGGAAGGTGGCCCGCCTAGTAACTTGAGGAGGTTTTCAATTGCATCGGAGTTTTATGTTGTATAAACTATTTCCTTCCTGGATCTTGTTTGTTTCGTAATAAAAAAGTTTGAAGAGCTTAAAAGAGTGAATTCCTACGGGAATTACTGCTCTTCTCATGATTTTTTATCATTTATTGACAGTAAAATATGTACCATTTATTGGTTTATTGATGCTTAAATAAAGTATGCATTCTGGTCTATGATTATTTGGAAGTCTTCGTTAATTAATGGTAGAAGATTGAAGTTACATCTAGTCTCTTTGTTTGTTCATAGTTTTTATGGTGTTGAATATAGCTTTTATCTACTCACTGCAGAAAAACTGAAATCGAATCCTGCCGAGGCTCCTAAAGATGGAGGATCTGGTCATATTGCTGCACATACCTTTACATTTCGTGAGTTAGCGTCAGCAACCAAGAATTTTAGGGCAGATTGTCTGTTGGGTGAAGGTGGATTTGGAAGAGTGTATAAGGGACGACTGGAGAGCACTAATCAGGTTTGTCCTCTCAATTATGAAAGCCGACGGTTGTCTGGTCCTGCTTTAAACTCCACAGTTCTTGATAGTATTGTTTGATTTGTTAATCATCTATAACTTTTGGAAATTTAATTCGTTCATGATATTTGAAGGTGACAAAAATAATTTTGGTTTGCAAAACGAAGGAGTGTTTATTCTTTAACAATTATTTTTTGAATGGTTGACTGGGGAGTGCCTCCACCATCTTTTACACCCATCCACTCCATAAAATTAAAAAGTCGATTGACGATTCTGTCCTTCACAGATAGTATAGGTGTTGAAGGCAAGTTGTTACTCTCATGCCATTTGAACTACACAGTTTGTTATCCTCACTTCACTCAACCTTTCAATTCTTGAATTGACTAAAACAAATTTTCTATTATTTTTTGAAATGAAAACATGACTTTAAAAACGATAGTGATCTCATGTTGTACAAAATATAATATGATCTCACTACCTTCCAAATGTCCGCTGCTTCCTTGTAGCTCTCAACCATTCAGGAAGACCGCGTATTTAAACGACTTCTAAGAAGTCTTGTTTTTGTGTCCTTGAGACCATCTCTCGTTGTCTGACACTAGTTTTCACAGGATGCTAGAACCAGGAAACAATTCTTACATAAAATTTTCAACCTTCCTGTTTTTGGTAGTTTTAATAAGGCTTCAATCTCAACCCATTTAGAGTAGTATTTTCTTACACTAGTTTCCTTGAGAATGCAAACAGCAAACCGGCAAACATTGCTCTCCCAATATCGTGTTTCGGTAATTTTGGCTAAGACAATGGCCCAGTCTCAATTCATTTAGAGATGATTATTTTATCAATAAACAAGTACATACGTAGGCATTTTCCAAGCTTGTCTTGGCCTACACCGGCAATTCAGCCAAATACTTCTTTAATTCTTGAATGCTTGGTTGCACTTTTCATGCCATTCAAAGCGACTTCTGAAGGACCCAAAAGAAGACTTTGGCTAAGGGTGATAAATCTGGCAAAGGGTGATATTGTCTCGGCCAACATTTGAACTTCCTAAATATTCCTTGAGGGGTTCATGTTTAAATGGACTTAGCTTTCTCGCTAGAAGCTTAAACCCTCTTTATACCATATAAATCCAAGGCTTCACTTCTCACCCCAAGTACACATTTATCAGGGTTCAACTTCAACTACATTTAACTTCTCAGACTGAATACACATCTTTTCATGCCATATAACCTTGTTCATGTTCTCATGAGATTCATTGCCGGCCAGTTGGAGTGATTGTGATATGGAGTGCAGACATGGGATAGGTTGCACATAAACAACATGAATAAAAACGATTAGAGCCAGAAAAGTAAATAATAAAAGAGTGAGACTCTTAAGCTCATGTATTGTATAGAGAAATAGAAAGGAGAAACGTCCTGTGGAACTAGAATTGTTTAAGAAGTTAATGTACTTGCAGGGTTTCTTTGTCAATTTTAAAAACAAATTGATTTGATGCAGCTGGAGAGTTGTGAGCGCAAGAAACACCTTCGTGGTTGATTTAAAATATAGGAGATGATGATTCGATTGGAAACTTTGAAGAAAAAAAGAAAAGTGTTTTTTATAAATTGATAAGAATTTGAATTTAAAGCTAAATTGAGTAGAGTTTGGGAACCCAGCCTCAAGCTTTCCAAATTCTTGTTTTATGCATATTGAATCCTATTTTGGTTCATGCAGATTGTGGCAATAAAGCAACTTGATCGGAATGGTTTGCAAGGGAACCGTGAATTTCTTGTAGAAGTTTTGATGTTAAGTCTACTTCATCATTCAAACTTGGTAAACTTGATCGGATATTGTGCTGATGGTGATCAGAGGCTTTTGGTGTATGAATACATGCCCTTAGGATCGTTGGAAGATCATCTACACGGTAATACTTTTTTAGTTTCCCTTAAAATAGATGGTAATCTATTTGGAATTGCAGATTGTTTACATTTTGAGCAGCAGAGGATTGAAAACATTTCTTATTATCTAATTTGTTTTCTGCTTGATTTTGCTGCCTTTTATATTTAAACCAAGTGATATTGATATATAAGTTATCCATGTTTTGGTCAAGTAGTTTATGTTTGGACATTCCACAGACCTTCCACCAGATAAAAAGCGTCTCGACTGGAATACAAGAATGAAAATAGCTGCTGGTGCGGCAAAAGGGTTGGAATATTTGCACGATAAAGCAAATCCACCTGTTATATATCGAGATTTAAAGTGCTCAAACATTTTACTTGACGAATGCTATCACCCCAAGCTATCTGATTTTGGTTTGGCAAAATTGGGTCCCGTTGGGGATAAGACCCATGTATCTACTAGAGTTATGGGAACGTACGGATATTGTGCACCCGAATATGCCATGACTGGACAGCTTACACTGAAATCGGATGTTTATAGTTTTGGTGTTGTCCTTCTAGAGATTATCACAGGAAGAAAGGCTATTGACAATTCTAGAGCTGCTGGGGAGCACAATTTGGTTGCTTGGGTAAGAGAATCTTCTCCTTCTGTTGCATAGAATATTTTTGAGTTTCGATATATATGTGTAGAAATTGGGGTCCTGGTGAAATGGAGAACCTATTAATTGTAGATCCGGAGAAAATAAGCCGAGATTAGAAGTGGTAAAAGTAACTTAATATGATGCTATTAAGAGCATGACTTGAGGAATTTGTTATAACTAATATATCAAATATGTGGTGGGCTGAGAGATTCATTCATGTCCATGCTTATTACTACTTTTACTCCGATGTTAAGGTGCAACAAAGAAATTATTGGTAAGTAGAGCATATTGATACATTATATATTGAATCAGAGCGTACAGTTATAAAGAAATAGTTTTGTTTATAAAGAGAGTTTTAAATATCATACAAATAAGCATAAATAGAAAAAGTTGGCAGGAAAAATGATTGTGTTCATTATTATATTTTGAAGATCTGATTTGAAATGTGGACGATGGATGTTTTGAATGAGTGTCGGCACAGGTTCCGACAAATAAGTATTAATCGTTGGTTTTGCACTATTCTACTTGGCAATACAAGTAGAAGTGTCTCGAACTGTTTGTGTTTGTGCTAAGAAGTTCGAGATTATGTTACTAAAGTGGACACTGACAGTAGAGATAATGAAAGAATCTCATGCTTCTCTTTTTTGACTGACTTAAAATTCACCAACACTAACATTATCCGATCTCACTCCTCCACAGGCTCGACCTTTGTTCAAAGATCGTAGAAAGTTCTCGCAGATGGCCGATCCTGTGCTCCAAGGCCAGTACCCAGCTAGAGGCTTGTATCAAGCTCTAGCCATTGCTGCAATGTGTGTTCAGGAGCAACCCAACATGCGACCTCTCATGGCCGATGTGGTAACAGCTCTAACATATCTTGCTTCCCAGAAGTACAACCCTGAAACACAGCCAGTACAGAAACCAGGCTCGGGTTCCTCCACGCCAAGAATTAGAAGGGAACAGCGATAGTGTCAGTAGGCAAAGAAATACATCCAAATGAGCACCTCTGTCATACATGGAGGCATGATGGTATTGCCCTAAACCTTAAATCTCTTCTTGATGTTCTCTATGGATGAATGGAAGGTAGAAGCATGGCTATATGAAGATTGTGTTCATTACGTGTCTCCCCAAAGTCGGTACAGGAGGTTCTTTTTCCGATATTCTCACTCTCATTTCTTATGTAGGTGAAAAAGGGGAATTGAAGTGAGATGTTAAATATGTGAAGATTTTCTTTATTAAATTTGTCTACTGTAGGTTTTCATTCGCCTTCTTGGCCATTTCTGATGTGTAAAACTCAGACCTTGACATCTTAATGTTCGTATTCATTGCTCTATCAACGGCAGATTGCTTCTAGTGAGTGACAAACTTTTGAAGCTGCCTATGCACATATGTGATACATTTATCTATACTAGAATGAGCAGAAGATGAGAGTGAGTTCATATTATTATATTCACGTCTCTCCAAGTGCATGAGTAGAAGATGAGAGTGATTGAGATTAGATGGATTCGAGGATATACGAGGATAAGCAGCGAGTATGTGGGGAAAGTGGGAGTTCTATAAATTG
>KV020331.1:0-18023 GCA_001598015.1 Dorcoceras hygrometricum | reverse complement strand
GAGAGTCGTTAGAGATCCGATAGCTATGCATACATCTTGGAGATCGAATAGTGACATCGCGAGTGTAACTAGGTAAACCCATTTACCTAAAACACTTCTAGTACTCTGGCCAGAGATTTATACACTATTATCCCCTCAGATAGCATAGGATATCCACGCATGTAAGCGAGCGGTGAATCCTCGACAACGAAGCATCGACTCCTACATGCATCGGGACCTCACCCAATCCCGCCGCCTAATGACCCCAAGTGAGTCGGAAAACGGGTCAAAGTGAGACGCCTATCATGTAGAGTCTCAATGACGTTTCTAGTCGTGAGGACTAATCAGTACAACCAAGACCTCGGACTTATCCACTCGACAAATGGTAACCACTTGGAAAGTTCGAACGAGGGTAGTTCGATAGATCACCAGGTCACTATCCATCTGCATGCTCAGAACATCACAATGTTCCCTACCAATGAAACATGGTACTTCACATCGCAGATACTAGTCTCAAGCTCGGGCGGCTTTATCCTCATTTTGACGGCCCAATCGACTAGGAACTAATTCAGAATACACAGTGACTATTAGATGTGTTTCATGATAGCCGTCATACCACTATCACATCTAACATACACTATGGTGCATTCTAGGTCTTTATCCATCACAATTGTTAACATTATATAAACATAATGAAAATAAAGAATGCCATAAACAAATGCGAATATCATATATAAAGACTGTCATATACAAGAGTCTATAAACTCACACGCCACAAGTTGGCTAGTTGGGCATCTACTCTAACATTGTCAATAAAACAACATCTTCTATTGCCAACGTTTGAAGTCAGCACCAGAGAATTTGAACGACTTTCCTCCGTGTGCAGCAGCAGAGGCTAGAGGTGTGAATGTGAAAGATGACATCTTCAAGTGACAGAATAAAAACACAGTAACCAATTTCGTCTTTGAAACTATTGGGTGTGTTATAATCTGTCTTCAACAGATCACGCTGTAAACTATATCAAACAACAGTTCAAGATAGCAAGTTGGTCGAGGCGAGGAAAGCCCTCTTTCTCCAAGACGAAATTGCCTGAGTATAGTGCTTCTCGTTCCGACAATCGTCCCTAAGATACAACGATCTACAAATTATGAAGTGTAGTGCCACACGGTGTAATTTCGACGAACAAAATAAGTGCTTGAACTTCCTTTTTGAGTTGGGAACTGTAGGCAAGGAAACAGAGGGTAAATACAGTGTAGAAGGCAACATGAGAATGCAGAATGAATTTCATTTTTCCGAATGCCTAAAATTCCTGTATTTATAAGGGTTGGTTGGTTGGCTTGAACAGACACATGCTTTCAAGAAACTCCATTCCGAACAGTTGAACAGTTGTATTGCTTCAAACAGTTGTACTGCTTCGAACAGTTACATTGTTTCGAATAGTTGCACTGTTTCGAACAGTTACACTATTTCAAATAGTTGCACTGTTTCGGAGCAATCGCGCACCATCCCAAATGGTTGCAGCGTTCCGAACAGCTCGCAGAGTTTCAGGCATGAGCAGTTGTACTGTTCCAGAAAAACCGGTTCGATCCGGTTTAGAGTACGCAGATCGATTCTCCTGCCCGTATGGCTTTGGACCAGATCACGTATTGGAAACAACTCGGACCAGATTAGCACACAGACCCTCCCCTCAGTGCAGGTCATCACAGCTTGCGATGGTCAACTCATCTTGCGACGGTCAAATCAGTTCACAGTGGTCAACTCAGCTCGCGATGGGACGGTCAACTCAGCTCGTGGTGGTCAACGTAACTCGCGGCGGTCAACTTAGCTTGCGACCAGTAACAGCTTGCGATTTGAAACAACTTTCGACCAGATACAGCTCGCAACCTGATTGCTTGCAAACAGCTCACGATCTGTCTGCTCCCAACCAGATCGCGCTTGTGATCTGACAGCTTCATTCACATTCCCAACAAAATCTAAGAAAAACATTACCAGCACCCATGGAAGAGAAGTCATCTCTTGATCTGATCTCCCCTTCTACACGCCGGTATTCAAGTTTAGAGTGTTTTGAACATAAAGGCACATTCTAAACTTTCTTGGTATCATATTCAGATTATATTATGCATGTGTGATGTGTTTATGCATGTAATGATTTGGGAAAATTTGTTCGTCAAAAATCCTGATATGTCTTTATGAAAATTCTTGACGGTTTTCGATGAAATCTTGCTAAACTTTGCAAGTTTTCTGTGAAGCAAGGTCTGATGGGTTTTATGCCTAAGGGTGCTTCCATGTCGATGTTGAGATGGGTTTTGGGTGATTTAGGCTGGGTTAAGGTGCTGGACGAGTAGACATAAGGCTGGATGATTAAAGGTGCTGGTTAAGCGATGGTGCGAGGCTTGCGACCCGTGCGGCTTTAGGTAAGGACTGCCCGAACGTGGCTTGATATGGGACCTTTGTTGGAGTCTAGAAAGCATCTAGGGAGGCAGTAGAGGTTGGTCTAGGGCTGGTATAGGATAGAGAGGAGGTTGGACTTGGCAATGGGCCGAGGCATGAGTGCGACAAAGGTGGGGAGAGTGTTGTCGGCTGTTGAAGTTTCAGGGTGGCCTGTCCAGAATTGGTTTTAGGGTCTGGTACATGTGTTAGAGAGGTTCAATAAGGGGCTGTTCATGGTTAGGCTTGGTTCAGGAAAGGATGCTGAAAAGAGGGAAGTCGGGTTCATGTAGTTGAAAGGGGGAACCGTAAGCTTAGATGTGGTGTTAGTGTGATGGAGCCATGCAGGATTGTAGCATCATGTCCAGGGGTTCTTTAGGTAAGTAAAGGGCTGTCCTTAGTCACTAAGATAAGTCTTAATTTGTAAACGCGGCTAGAATTTGGAGGGCAAAGGTATAGTGTCATACGGGTATTTTCACAAATAAATTTCGGGAGGTCATGACAATTAAGATGTTTTGACAGAAAAATGATTTTCTTAGACGTACATAAAACAGGTATGTAGTTTAGATTGGACTCGAATGCCAGAAGTTTAGAGTTTTTTCGATAACTCATAGAGGCCTCCCAGTATTCGAGTAGCCCTTTGAAAGGCTCTACTCCAAACGATTTTGGTCAAAACATTTATGTTTGCTAACACTTCTAATGTATGCTTACTAAAAGCCAACATGTTAAATGAATACTGGGGTAGTTTTTTAGAATGAATATTACATGTAAAATTTTATATGAAAAAAGTTTAGAGGAAATGCGAATTGAATATCACCAAACAGGGGATGAGGTAATGGGGCTCAATGAGAGGTTCTAGGTTGCCTTATCAATTGTGACATTGGCGGAACCGACAAAGGTTTCGGGGAGTCATATGACTTGAAGATGGCATTGGTGAAAAGTATAAAGAATAATTTCAGTCTAGTACTGTGATTTATAGCTTGATCAAGCGAAATAGAGGGGTCATTTTCTATTAACAAACTTCACCTGAAATATTGATCTTACGATGAAAGGTGTATGCCATTATTTATGAGGATACTGACTTTAATAGCTTTCTGCATTCATGTTTTTAAAGCTGTTTTAACAAATTGTATTTCAAACTTAGTTTCGATTTTAGAGAATATATCAGATGTTTTATCGTCTTGGTTTTATACCAGATCTGATATATTTCTCAATGCTCAAAATTTCAAGAATCAGAGCTACTGCAGCTCATTTTTTATCTTTCAAATCACACGTATTCTTTCCCGATCTGTTTTCTCTATAGTGCGCGATATGAACCAATCCTAACGTATATCCAGACTTAGCTACTTTCATGAATATCTTTCATTCCCACGAAGAGGATGTTGTTTAAGAGAAAGATAAGGGTCTGCGAGAAAAGACATAGAACAAACGTTTGAGGTGCTTTAAGCATGATGGAGAATGTCAGTTCAGCTCTGCATTGGTATAGGAAAAAGCTAAAACATATTATGATAGCATGCATTGTTATGCACAACAGGATTATTTAAGATAAGGTAGTTCAAATGACAACTGACCACGGAGATTATCGTGATGAACCTACTATAAATCTAGGGCTTAACCGAAGGATATCACGATTATCTTTGGCGAAATTTGAATCACCTGAGAGCAAATATATTACCAACTTAGTGCCTATTTAGTTGAACATATTTGAGCACAACACAACAATACCTGAATTAGTATTTTGAATAATTGAGTATTTTCAAAATTTTTAATTTTATATTAATGTTTTTGCAACTGCTATTATTTCTATATTTTACTCCTCCATTTTAATAGTATTACAAATTTTAGATTGAAATAGATGATACTTGAAAATTTATATAAATATAAATATATTAATAAAAATCCTTTTAAGATTATAACTAAAGTTGAAAACATATTTATTAATGTAAATAAGAATGAAATGGAATGAGTAGACATAAGTATCCAAAGGTACTATTGTTAAGACAAATATGAGGATGTATTTAATAAAGAAATGTGTTGAGTTAAGCGTGCAAGGGTGAGAACAGTATTGGGATGGGTGACCTCCTGGGAAGTTCTCGTACGCTAAGTTGTTGACGTTGCGCCGCTTGATCTGGTTGGTCATGTGGGCTGTAAAAGTGTGATGCCAGATCTTAACGGGTAATACTATCTCTGCTGGGGATAGGGCCGGCGATAGGGAAAGGGTAAGACTGATCTCTAAGGGAATTGAGACAGCACCAGCAGTTAGACACGCACCTCCCCTGGCTCATGGGCCTAACAGCCCAACCCTAACGCACATAATAGGTGCACTCTGTGCTGTCACATTATAAGGAAATAAAGTTGCACCTTGGCTAATAGCTATAGCTTTTGGCCTAGTGGTAAGCGCTTGATCCTAACAATTGGTATCAGGACGAGGTCAGGGGTTCGAGTCTCCCAAGAAGCATTTTCTATACTTTTTCGGGGGGATTGTTGAGTTAAGCGTGCAAGGGTGAGAACAGTACTGGGATGGGTGACCTCCTGGAAAGTTCTCGTACGTCAAGCTGCTGACGTTGCGCCGCTTGATCTGGTTGGCCATGTGTGCTATAAAAGTGTGATGCCAGATCTTAACGTGTAATACTATCTCTGCTGGGGATAGGGCCGGCGGTAGGGAAAAGGTAAGACTGATCTTTAAGGGAATTGAGACATCACCAGCAGTTAGGCACGCACCTCCTGACTCATGGACCTAACAGCCCAAAACGCACATAATAGGTGCACTCTGTGCTGCCACATTATAAGGAAATAAAGTTGCACCTTGGCTATAGCTATAGCTTTTGACCTAATGGTAAGCGCTTGATCCTAACAAGGTGAATGAATTAAAGGGTATATGACATATAAAACCATTTTTCTTTTGAATTTAAGGGTATATGACATATAAAATCATTTTTCTTTTTTCTTTGTTTTTCCGATGTGGTTGGTGTTATATGCGGTACGGATGGCCTAATAATTACTAAAAAATTGGCTTGTCCATTTAAAAAAAAAAGACAATTCTTTTCTTTACAAGGCCTTCCATAGTTGAGTACTTGGTCACTGGTGCTTGGTTCCTGACAAGGTCGGATCTTGCATCTTTGAAATGGCGGCGGCTTCAGCATCCTCTACCAGCCTCAAACCCTCGCCGCCATCCGCGGCCATCTCATGTTATCGCCACAGCAGTCTCTCCGCCACTTTCGGCGTCACCACTCTCTCTTTACGCTCCCGCCTCATCCGCGCTCCCCGAAATCTCGTGGTCCTCTCCATGGACGCCAAGCCGACGATCCTCGTGGCCGAGAAACTCGGGGATGCGGGATTGAAGCTTCTTAAAGAATTTGCGAATGTGGATTGCTCGTACAACCTCAGTCCGGAGGAGCTAAACACTAAAATATCGCTTTGCGATGCGCTGATTGTGAGGAGTGGGACCAAAGTGACTCGCGACGTGTTTGAATCCTCCGGCGGGAGGCTGAAGGTTGTCGGAAGAGCTGGTGTCGGTATAGATAATGTGGATCTGGCCGCCGCTACTGAGAATGGGTGTCTTGTGGTGAACGCGCCGACGGCTAATACTGTTGCAGCCGCAGAGCATGGGATCGCACTTCTAACTGCCATGGCAAGAAACATTGCTCAAGCTGACGCCTCTGTTAAAGCTGGTGAGTCTTCATATTGATCTATCCACATTTGATATTTTTATTTAAAATATTTATTCGCCAATCCGACATATCAATCAGTTCCAATTTTTTGGTTAATGTTTTGTTTCAGTCCATGTCTAGGTTACGTATACTAGTTTTTATTTGTTCTCTCTGCTGTTATTCATGTGATATAGTTGAGAAAATTCATTTTGAGGTATCAGATTGTTTCGGCCTTGAAAACTTTGCCTCGCTGTTCCTGAATAACGAGGTTGAAGCTTTTCATCTTGATGGAGTTAATATGGTCTTTTTTTTCTAAAAATCAGCCCAACTTGAAATTTGTAGAACATGAAAATTAAATGTGGAAAGCTCTTGTGATAGTTTCTGTTATGAACAGCATAGCATACTTTTGTTGATCATAGATGTAATGGAAAAGGAGTGACCTTGGAATGATTTCCATCGGGTTAGTCTTGATGATGTGACTTGTGTTCGTATCATTCGTTGGATTAAGGTTCGTATGCAGAAAAAGATGATTGCAAAAATGATGAATATGTGTACAGATGTAATCTTTACAATAAAATATTAAATAATATCAGTTCCAACTATAGTGAGGATAAAGCAAACTAAGAATGGGGTATTTGAGAGAATGGGATCTGCCCCATGATTTTGTGTTTTATATTCTTCCCTGCCCCCAAACCGATTTTGGAGTTTGAGCCACGCGCTTGCAAAACAATTGATATTGATTGGGTTGTGTGCATATTGAGTAACCAATAGATTGAAAAACAAAATTTCGAGAAACATTCCTCATATTATTCGTCATTTTGGGTTTCACTGGTCCTTAAAGGTAATGAGAATCGATATGCCTTGGTTTGATGGCTAAAATTTCTATGTTGGATTTTTATGATTGATCTGTTTTTAGCTAGTACAATCTTTCTGGCGGACAACATATTACAATTGCATCAGAAACAATTGGATGATCTACTAAAAAGGTGAGGACCATTTTTTAGATCATCCACTTGATTATTGAAACACATCCAGTGGTATCAGCTTATGTGCAGGGATGCAATTGTCATTCTTTGTTACCACATGGATTGTAATCAGTACCATTCTAACAATCTTTGAAGTTCCAACACTACAGATGTTTGGCATCAAATCGAGACATATCTACCATCCTCACTAATCTTTTCTGACATCTGAAATCACGAAGGATGATTTGTCAAAGTGATATCAGATACCACAAACCCATCCAAGTCGTTCATAAATTTTTGAATACGACGTTGGTGCTTGAGCTTTCACTTGGTATGTGCCAAACCAGAGGTTCTTTGATTAATTTACATACACTAGCTAGGGCTCAAACGTTTTTGAGAAAACAGGGAACGAAAGAATAGAAGAACACAAAGTTGGGGGGAAATACATCTCTCCGAAAGTCCCACTCTTTTATGTGTTGATATTACATGTTGTTTGGTAACGTTTTCACTGTAAACTATCAGTTCTGTCATTTTACTTTCATTTGCTGATGACAGACTCCTAATATATCTAATAAGTAATAACGGAATTTCAATACAGACGGCTATTATATCTAATTACACTATGCTTTCATTTGTCCAGCAGTTCTCTATGTTGATTGAGTTCACAAGAGTACCAGTATTTTAAAGATTCCATTTGTTAATGATCTAGGGTATTTTCTATTATCAATTTTTAAGAAAGTGTTTCCACTTTACATATTTGTGCTTGTCCTGATAGCTTTTGGGGGCTATTATTATTTTTCATATCCACCAGTGGCTTTAATTGTGGTGTTTGGCTGTTTGCTTGTGCATCTCAACTTCTTATAAGCCCATATATCTCTCGCTGCAAAAAAGTCAAACCAACTAAAGATGTTCTATCCATTTTGCTCTTTAATAATTTGTATGTGATACAAAATTCTTCATGCATCATTATGGCAAGCATAATTATGTTCATACAGTTAGATCATGGTTGTGTCTCTTATGCTTAAGCTTGTGGACTCTTATTTGTTGCACTATCGTCTAAATCCACAAATTAATGTACTGTGATCAATGTAGGTAAATGGGAGAGGACCAAATATGTTGGTGCATCTCTTGTTGGCAAAACACTTGCCGTGATGGGTTTTGGAAAGGTTGGATCTGAAGTTGCTAGGCGTGCCAAGGGGCTAGGTATGCATGTCATTGCGCATGATCCTTATGCGCCTGCTGACCGTGCCCGTGCAATAGGTGTAGAGCTTGTTACCTTTGATGAAGCTATTGCATCAGCAGACTTCATTTCACTTCACATGCCCTTGACTGCCGCTACATCAAAAATTATGAACGATGAAACATTTGCAAAGATGAAAAAAGGTGTCAGGATCATTAATGTTGCTCGTGGGGGAGTAATAGATGAAGAAGCATTGGTGAAGGCACTTGATGCCGGCATTGTGGCCCAGGTTTTTGCTAATTTGATGAATAGAAAATTGATTTATGAAATGCCACCTTATTTCGAACTACGATGAAGGCACCAACAGTTTTAGTTGCATTAATTCGGAGTGTTATTATCAGGCGGCCCTTGATGTCTTCATGGAAGAACCTCCATCCAAGGACAGCAAGCTGGTGCAACATGAGAAAGTCACTGCGACGCCTCATCTTGGTGCCAGTACAATGGAAGCTCAGGTTTGCCGAATTATTCTCTTATTTCATGTGAGTCTTTACATTGTTTTACTTCCAGCACCATTCTGTTTAAATTCGTTTTCCAGGAAGGGGTGGCTATTGAAGTTGCTGAAGCTGTAGTCGGTGCATTGAAGGGGGAACTTTCTGCCACTGCGGTCAATGCACCTATGGTTCCTGCTCAGGTACTTCACTCGTTGTCATGCACTAGAATTTTATTCCTTTCGTTTTTGACAATGGAATGAATTGTATATATAATGCATGTATTGCCTTATGATCCAAGTTCTTTACAACGCACTGTGTTGTCACATGCGGTTTTTAGGCCAAGTAGAGGGCCATGGTCTAGTAAATTTATCAAGACATGATTAACAGGGAATCTATTAAATATTTTTGACATCGTTTTCTTTCCACAGGTTCTCACTGAGCTGAAGCCTTATGTTACCCTTTCTGAAAAACTAAGTAGGCTTGCTGTGCAATTAGTGTCAGGTGGGAGTGGGGTGAAATCAGTGAAAGTGACGTACTCATCTGCACGAGCTCCAGATGATCTTGACACGAGGGTGCTTCGTGCCATGATCATCAAAGGTTTAATTGAGCCTATCTCAAGCCTTTTTGTGAATTTAGTGAATGCTGATTTCACTGCCAAGCAGAGAGGGCTTCGCATAACTGAAGAACGAGTTATCCTTGATGGCTCCCCTGAGAGCCCACTCGAGTCAATCCAAGTTCAGATAGCTGATGTGGAGTCAAAATTCGCAAGTTCGATGACTGATTCTGGTGAGATCAAAGTAGAAGGTCGAGTTAAAGATGGAATTCCACACTTAACGAAGGTGGGATCTTTTGAAGTGGACGTTAGTTTAGAAGGAAGCATCATTCTCTGCAGGCAAGTTGATCAACCTGGGATGATAGGAAAAGTCGGTAGCATTCTAGGTGAGGAGAATGTGAATGTGAGTTTTATGAGTGTTGGAAGAATCGGTCCAAGGAAGCAGGCTGTAATGGCTATTGGAGTTGATGAGGAGCCAAGCATGCAGTCATTGAAAAAGATTGGAGACATCCCAGCTATTGAGGAATTTGTTTACCTGAAGTTATAGATGAACAACTTTTTAAACATCATATATTAGTTGCATGGAGTGCCAATTTTGATCAAGTTTGTGTATGTTCTCAAATAGCTTACATGGTTTTGAGGGAGTTAATAATCTGGTGTGCGATGGGACTAGTGGATTTCTTTGAGCGGGTTGTTACCATTATATCATAGTTTTCGTGTAGGATGTATCCTTTTTTTGTTTCTTGAATGTCAAGTTTATATGTTTGGTGCTTTGAATATGGGTAGGCATAAAAAGAAGTCCATCGAGTGGAATATAATCTTTCAATGTTTGATACTCCTGATATGTTAGGCATCAAAGAAATCCTTTGTGCATTAGGAAAGGGTGTCTCTTTCGAGTCATAAAACGACAGTGCTACCTGATTTATTGAATTTCGTGCATTCGCATGTGAGAGGTGTTCAAACAAAGAGTTGATACTGATATGTGATGTCCACAGTAGAGTTTCTCCGGTACCAGCATTGCTATGGCATATATCTGGGGAAAATTAGTTACCAGCATTGCTATGGCATAAATGTGGGGAAAATTAGTTGTGTTGGATAATTTTGGTTTATAATTTTATAGCTTGTCGAAACAAATTTGATATGGTGGGCACCCCACATGGGCACCATGTGGGCATCAGGCTGACGTGGCAGCACCAGGAAGTGCCACGTTAGCCTGGTGCCCATGTTTGATGCCCACCATATCATTTCTTCTTGTCGAAATATGGTCTTAATCTAGTTGTTTGGCTTTGTGTTTAGGCTTTGATTTTTTTTTTTTTTGTTCGACACTGATACTCTATGTTGACTAATTTGGCAACAATTAAACATATGTTACATAAATTAAAATTAGTCAAGGAAAAGTAGAGGAAAACATAGACAAACAACCACTATCCGTAACTAAAATTAGTTCAGGAAAATAGAGGAAAAGAGAGAAGCAACCACTATCCGTAATTTGAGGGGAAAAAGAACTTTTCGCTATATTTTATTTTGCTTAGATAGCTTTGAATGTGTACAATGTATTTAACTCCAACCATCGAAAACATCGGTGTCCAATAAGAAATATTTTTTTGATTGAATATCGACATCCGATGACAAAAAAGATTAGAATTTGAAAACAAAATCTAATTTACAAGATTAAAGCGAACTTTTGACAAGTCCTGGTCAACTTACAGGACTAAAGTTACAAAGCGCTAATTGGTACAGACATCAGCACTATAGTGTAAACTATTATAATCATTCAACCAGTCCTTCCAAATACAAGATTCATCAAAACTTATTCTTCCACTCCCGGCTTGAAAATCCTAGTTTGTTGAATCCAAGTTCTGTTCCAACATAATTCCACACATAGAACGTCGAGGGTGCTAGAGTAAAGAAAGGTGAAAAGGCAAGAAGTATCGAACTAATATAAGATCAAAATGATTAATGGCAACCAACTTATGGCATGGCATTGCTGACGTAATCAAGAACAAAGAAATTGATGAAGCGAGTAATGAAATAACAGAAACTGCGACAAAAATTGCATAAACAAATACAGAACTCAAATCTCCATTGATTGAGAGGCTTTCAACTTGTTCACTTTTGTTTTCTTTTTCCCAGTTTTACTTTCCTTCTCTTAGGCTTCTCGTTCATGGCAGGCTGTGTATTCAGTAAATGTTGAAAAATGGAACCCAAGGGATCGGATTGGAAATTTGGATGGTTAATTACTGTCTTCAACTTATTACTCTCTTTCAGCCTGAAAAATATCACCATAATAGAAGTTAAAAAAAAAAGTGGATATAAAGATGTCATGGCAGCATCTTCAACACTTACACAAGGCTATTTCTCTTTTTATTGTTAAGTTTAAATTCTGTTGGCCTGGACTCCTGGGGAGCCTTTAACTCCGGAAGGTACTCTGAGAGCAATGACATATCATACACCTTCATCTTCTTTGTTCTACTCCGTTTTTTCTGTTTTGCCTGTAGAGAAAAATCTACGTAGTTCACTATGGCCAGGAAATACTCATAAAATGGCAAATTGACCATTCATACTCAACCACATACAAGCCTTATCCCGATTATTAGCGATTGGCTACAGTTTAACATATTGATTCCAGCTATACAATTTAGATAATTACAACCGCAAGATATAAGGTTTATTGCAGAAAAATGGCACAACCTAAGATAGTTCCTGAGTCATACATGCACATATTCACAGGGCCCAGCAAAATAATGGTTTTATTGCACTATTCACTAAAAAAAGCAAGAGAATTCACAGATACACCGCCAACAAAACCCACCAAAGCTTTAGAACTGAATTTAGAAATATCATGACTAGAGGTAAAATGAATTTTCATTGTCCAGATACTACAACATCAATTTGGAACCAACAATATTGCAAACGTACCAATGACATCAATTTCAGAATATCCAATTCTTTCACAGAAAAAGCAGTTGGAAAACCGCACCTTAGTAATAGCTTTACGGGCAACTGAGCTCCTAACAGCTGCAAATAAAACAAAACTCATGATAAAAATTCCTTATTAGAAGAAATAGCCATCCCTTAATGTCATTCGACATAATTCTTGTAGATAAACAAGGCAGGCAATGCAAGGTAGAATGGATGCACTACTTGGAATTTGACACAAAGTCAACGAAGCCGCACCATTCATCAATACTCTTAAGCTAACACCAGTAGAAAAAAAAATGACAAGGCTGACAACACAATCAATGTGAAGGCCTTAAATCAGCACAAAGCACATAGAACTTCAGTATTATTTTCCAAGCAAACACATGATAAATTCAATGAAATGATAAAAGAAGGCATATTTTTACATTCGTAGAAATGCAATTTCTTCTCGAATTTGCGCTCTGCACGAGTCCTTGTATCTGATCTGAAAATCAACAAAAACAAAAAAATTAAAATAAAACCCGAATTAGCTTTAAAGTAAACCAAAAAGGAGGACATTGCATTAATTTTACCTTGAGCTGGTTTTCCCCATAAGCACAATTTAAAATTGTCCTGCAATGCCAAATTTTCAAAGCTCAGTGACGGAATTCCACCTAAAAAATAAAGAAATAAATCTACTTCAAAATTTATTTGAATCCTGTAAAATAAGAAGTCCGAACTTGAATTAAATGGCATCATTTAAGGTGAAAATATCAAATCAACACTGTTTAAAAACATAGAATCGAGGTCTAACGTCAAAACTTATGAAATCCAATTTAAATGAAAAACTAGCAAACAAAAGGTATATTTTATATCTTAAACATATCAACATCCGAGTAATTGACTCCTACCTACTTTATACCTCAATGGCTCAAGTCACCGGACAAAAACTCCACGCTTCGATGTCCTATGTTACCCTAGCAGCCTAGCTCCACAATCCCAAAGATATGATTTGAGAGATATAATTGCACAAGTTTAAAAAATCCTAGACCAAGACCGGGACTTCAACGTACCCAGAAAGGATATTTTCGCAAGTAGGCGGATGAGGTTGTCAACTGCCGGCAGGTGGAGGCGGCAATGGCGAGGAACAGTTGCAATATCTCTGATCAATAGACAAAGGTTTGTAGATGTGGTCGAGGGTTTTTGAAATTGCCAAATTATATGCTTTTTAAGTACCGTATGTTATCCTCCTTAAGAAAAATATATATTATCATGTTAATTTGTCAATTATAAAATTAATGAGTAAATGTTTTTTATGCATATTATTAATTAATTATCAGAATAATTATGTTATTTGTGTTTACTTTGGGTTAATTCCATGATTTTATTTTATTATCCCGATTTAGTACATAATTTTAAGATATTTAATAATTACGGTATAAAAATATAAATCGAATCGCTTAAAAGTTAAACTACTCGTATCTATTTATCACTTGCCTATCATTCTAACCACTACATTATATTTAATATAGCACAAAAGTTATAGGTAAATTCATTTTTTTTTTAAATTTTATGCACGTGTTATGCATATCTCCGCTCCGTACACTAATTCTAAAATAAGCCCGGCGTGGTAAAATTTTCGTTTCGTGACCAAATGAAACCCAACACACATCATAATTTAATGTATCCAATTAGCCACAATTTAATCATGACTATTAAAAAACAATGTAACTCAGAAGAGTTGAAGTAAAAATATGAGCCCATGCTATATATCTTTCCGGAAATATGACAAAAAATCATAACACTAATACCAATTTTGATAATGTAATCATAACTTTTTTACAATATTAGATTTTGTGTAGTTATATTTTTATTGACTTCTATAAAATCTCATAAAGTTGTAAATGATTTTCCTAAATTCTTGTACATTTACTTTGAAATATTTTTGTATACATGTGTAAATATTTTCATATAATTCAATGGATCATGTATATGAAAGATAGAGTAAAATAATGTTTAATTATGTTTTTAGTTAATGCCTTTTTATATGGTTTATTATATTATATTCACAATATATTATCATAACTCAATGTCAATTAATGGATTTAATGAAACATAAATTTTTTTTAATTACTATGGATGTGAGTATTGTGACTCACATAAGGTCACCTGCTACAAATCTAACTGGAATACGATAATGAACTTTGATGTAACCAAATTATCTCAGCCGACGAGTTACCATCACCTCGAGAGCTCGGGACGTCGGGACTGCTCGTAGATGTGAGACGATGCCTCGTGATTCCTGCAGTCACAGATCACAGGTCAGAGGGCGTCGGAGGTGTGTCCGACGAAGCCCCTTTGATGCTTAAGTCAGGCGAGATGCGAGAGCAAAAGAGAGCAAGGGAAAATATATGCTGGGAGCAAAGAATGCGAGAGTGTGTGAATGAATGAATGAATGAGGCGTACCTGGTATTTATAGAGGGATTAGGCGGTGGAGGTAAACATATCCTGGCGAATATTCTCTTACTTCGGGTATCTCGGGCGAGATACTCTCCGCGATCCTCGACGATCTTTTCACTCAAATAAGGAAAGACGTATCCGGATAGGATTCTGATGCACATAAGGAAAGACGTATCTGGGTAGGATTCTGCTGGTCATGACACTGTACTCGAGAAACACTCCCGATCTGAGCGCGAGTCGTCGGGCGAACTCCTGATTTTAGTGGTGTAGGTCGGGGTCTGGAGCTTGCTGCTCGATTTTCAGATCCCGATGTGATGATAGAGGGCATCAAGCTTTTTACAAAGATAAGAAAACTAAATTCCTTAAACAACATCATTCAATCTAAATCTAAGATAACCAAATGTCATTTTCAAAATCAAAGGCTAATAAACTAATACAACATTAGACCTTTCATGCATATTCACCTTAAGCTCCAATAGACAATATCCTATCATTTTGGTCCAACATGAGATATGCCCTTTGGAATAGAGTATTGTCTATAAACATAAAGTCGAGGACATGTCACCTAGGTCAAAAGTGTAACACTCAAATTTAACAACTATCCCCATGTATCGAATAGTTTTTTTAACATGTTTTGTCCTCACATAAACTTCACATAGGTCACCAATCATATAATTGCTTAAGTTAACATGTTTAATTTTGAATTATTTAAGTGAGAATCTATCTAAAAAAAGATGAATCTTGTTGCTAAGATTTACCAATTAAATCTGATAAATCTCATCAAGGACACAGTCTCATATCTGCTCAATCTCATAAGCCCAACGTGTCCATGTTCCTCTTCACCTAGAGGCCTACCAGGAGCCGCTGATTGTTTGTGCAAACCTCTTGGCACGACGATCACTACCCGCCTGTTTTGAGACCAGATGTCACATGTCCACCAGTTTCTGCTTGATTTTCCTCAAAACACACCATACTAGGAGCGGTCGCCTCTGCTACCAATTGGCACACCCCCAAAGTTAACGACTTTGTACAAAAACTAGTGTTTCCAACATGTTAAGTCCTCATTCATATGCACCTTGAGAAACTTCCCAGACAGTCAGTGTAACACCAAAATTCAACGACTATCCCCACTCTAGTTACATGGTTTTTTCAGCGTGTTTTGTCCTTACTCACACGCATCCCGAGAAAATTCCTATATGCCACACATCCCTTACTTGTCTCAAGTCAAGCATGTTTAACTTTGGAGTTCTTAAGTGATGAACAACCAAAAGGAATATAACATGCATTGTTGCTTTGAGTAGTAGAAATTAAATCTGATAAGTCGTCTTAACTACCCAGTCCCATATTTACCCAGTCTCGAAATCCCTCTCAATTCCATCGTGTGATTGTTCATTCATGTTACCTTTTGCCTAGAAGTCTACCAGGAGTCGCTCATTGTGACTGCAACCTCTTGGCACCGACGATCTCTCCATCCTCTTTTGAGCCCCGACATACATCTAAAATGTCACGCCCTGAGATGGGACATAGGCATAACACTAGTGATGTTAAACATTATTCGTTGCAAATATTGAGCTTCGTATATTATTACATAAACAAAATCATTATCTTTAAAACTTGAATAGCATAAATGCGGAAGCAAAATAACAATTTTATGATAGACAGAATATCACTATATTTGAGAATCTTCGCCAACCCAAGATCATATCTTGTTCTAAATTGCACAATAAAATATTAAAATCATCAAAGTGACTTCTTTTTATGGTGACTACTGGAAGATTAATTGTACTTGTTTACCAAATTAGATATCTAATAGGACAAATTAGGTACCTAATATCCCAAATTAGATATCGTATAAGATAAATTAAGTATCTATCTGTGTTATATGGTTGACAGGGAATATGTTTCTTACACATAATAAATTACATGATAAAATATTAAAGTCATCCTAATGAATTTTGATTGAAAAACAATATTAATTCTTTTTTTGGTAGCTATCAAGATTAATGTTTTTTTTTTTTACTAAATTTGGATAACCAAGAGGCCAAATCTAGTATCAGAACAAGTGCAGAAAAACAATTCCGAATAGCTTAGTCATCAATTGCAATACAACATATCAATTTGGTTAAAGACATGATGAGATCTAGTGCATAGAAAAGTTCAGTATTTAATTTCAACGGATGAAATCAGCACATGTCAGAACAGTTGTAATGAGAATAGATCATTTTATCAAGTCAGCGGAATAAATCAACATAGAACTTTTCATGAATTGTCTTTAGCAAGAATTGAGAATAATAAATCCGTTGATTTGAATATCTAATATATATCGTAAAGGACATAATGTAAAGAAGATGGGTTACCCGATTTTTGCTTTGTGACTTTTAAAGGACAAAGAGCATTTATCTATTCTTGGAAAGCTACTCGTCAAATATTAAATGCCCAAGTACTATTTTTGGAGAGGCTACAAGGATTCATACTGATGTGAGTACTTCGGATTTATTAACGTTGGATCATATCTATATATACTCGAGGATTTGAACTTAAAGAACTTTTGAACAACTTTGAAATGTGATATGTCTTCTTCTCTAAGTTTTCTAAATAGCTTTCTATTGAAGTGAAAATCATATCAAGTTGTGTGCTCACACTTACTGATATATCAGATCGATCCAAGCACAATTAGAGCAAAAACCATCTTCACCGACATCATAGCCAAACTAGCTTAGTCTGAGTGAGGTTGTCGTAAACATGGAATAGTATTATGTTCAATTTGAGTGACTACTGTTTTTTTACAATCAATTGTACCAATCAAAGTTTTCTAGTGGAATAGTTTTGGAGATAGGAGGAGACATAGAAGCTTAGACTTTGAACTTTTAGAAAAAATACTTGCATTATTATCTACTTTCTGCTATTTAAAGTTCAACGAGTAATCAAGTTGTTTCCGCACATTTTGTAACTTGAATATTCATAAAAAACTGAGAAACTGAGTTTTAAGTGTTTATTCACCTTTTCTTAAAATAATCACAGCTTATATGAACTTATCAGTTCAGTTCTATTATGAACTAAGCTGAGCTTCTTATTTGTTTACTTCAAGCTCATATGTCCTGATAAACTCAACTATTCTGATAAACTTAAGTTTATCTAATCTTTTAAGCTTTGATTGTTATAGATCTGAAATATTAACCTTGACTTGTTTTCACTGAAATGAGTCCTTTTGTAATTACCAAAATTTTTAAGTCCAAATTTTATCTTAATAGCTCAGTATATTTCTCATCAAATCCACCTCCATATTCTCCAATCTTCGGCTGTCTAATATTCTTGCTCGGGTGAAGTCTGTTGGATCTGTTTTACAGATCAAAATCTAAGTTTTGATTCATACAAAATCTGCTTCTATTGTACTAACACTCTACATGACATGCGCAA
>KV020330.1:0-12319 GCA_001598015.1 Dorcoceras hygrometricum | reverse complement strand
ACGTCCCAAGACCATGGGGTCACGGAATTGAACAATAAAAGAAAAGAAGGGCTGAATGGAACTTGTTATAAGCTGTATTTCTTATAACAAATTAAAAATTTGAAACATACAACAATATGGCGCCAAGTACTGGAACAACTGAAACAAATTTCTCAATAACAGATGTCGAACAAATGCAAAATGCGACATTACAACTTCTGAAATTCTATATGAATTTACTATTGTTGTAATAGATCTAATACATACTTGACAAAATATCAAAAACAACAACATCTGCTGCGGAAACATCGGCGTTGGATAAACACAATCACCACAGATGATTCAACTACTGCCTCCCGTCTGCCCTAGCTCTGTCCCACCTGCACCATTTTAAAGCTAATGAGCCTAGGGGCTCAACAAGTAAAATCTGAGGATAACAAAATCACTAATGCAGGCCGACGTCTGAACATAACACAGCTTAACATAACATAGTTTAAAGGAAGTCATTCATCGTAAACTTTCTTAAACATTCTTTCGTAAAATTGGAAATGGGGAAGATGACCCAGATCCCTTTCATTATTTTCTTGTGATTTATGGCTTAGAAGCTCTCCTTAGGTCCGTTATGCACTTGATCAAATGACTACTGATATCAGCCTTAGCATATAGCTCATTGTGAAGGGGCAACCGACATCTGGACGACTGCTCACCCTTCCTTTATGAGAGGGCAACTGACATCTAGACAGCTTCTCACCCCTCCATTGTGACCGTCTGTTATCTTTGCCATAAATCTTAAAATCTGAACATTTTCTTCCTTTAAACTCATAACTGGTTGAAATCATATTTTTAAATCAACAACCGGGTTCACTGTGCTTCGTAACTTATATCTTTAAAATCTCTTCAAAATCTTTTGCTGAGTATCGGGTTCGACTATTGGAACTTACCGCTGAAATACAACAAGTGTGACTAAAGGAGACTGTACTGAAAAAAAAACAGATCTTTACTGTACAAGGGTATCGCAAAATGAAAACAGATGTTGCTAAAGGAATAGTATCGCTAACGCTATTGTAATTCAGCTGTCGTTGGTCAACTCAGATGTCAAGGCAAAAACAGTGTTTGGAAAAGAAACAGCTGCGACTTGGTCAACTCAGCAGTGAACTATTTAATTCAAAGGAAACAGCTGCGACATGGTCAAACAGATGTCAACGCAACTAGGTTGCTCAACTCAGTCGACAATGCAACTTAAATAGAGACCTTCAGACGTTGCACAAACCAACAACTGAATGTACTAAAGCAACAGCTGAATGTAACTAACGCAACAGCTGAAATGTAACTGCTGATTTTAATAGGAAAAAAAATCTGAAGTGTAGCGAAACTCAAAGCTGAATTGAATACTGCTGATTTATGTAGGAAACCAAAATCTGATTAAGTACTTGGTGCTGTAACATCTGAACGACTTCCAACGCTACCAGTGCTGCTTATCAAACCAGAAACAAGTCCCGATTCAACCAGCATCACCGATTACTTGGCATCAAATCCAGACGCTACCATTCACCAGAAAAGAACAACCTTAACCTGACAACTCAGCATTTTAAAACAACATCTTCATCTCCATCGAAGCACTCTGTAAAAACTTTGAGACAGAAACATAACTTTGAACCCAATCATTCTTTCATATTCTTAAACATACTTGAACATGATCATAACTTATCTTTAACATAAACAGGCAAGCAACGCATACTGAAAAGAACAATATATACTTTAAAATGGCGTAGCAAGAATCAGCTTTTTACTTGCCTTAATACTGAGAAACGCAAGAGCAGCAAGTCTCAACAGGAGTTCTCCACAAGCACCACCACGAGCCTTCTTCTAAAATTTTAGAGAGAAACAAAGGAATTCTGGAAAACAATGAAACTTCCCATTTACCAAAAACAATCATATACGAGATATGATTTGTAGTAGGTAATTACACTCGAGTAGGCATGGATATCTTACCAAACCGTGTCCTTTTTGAAGGATTTTGCCAAAACTCCCTAATACTGTTTAAATTGTACATTTACCAAAAGTTTTTAAAAAGAGGAACTAGCTTGTCCAGCTGAAAACATTTTCTATTTGAAATCTTGCTCCTGTTCGTGCTCGGGTGACAACTTCCTGGAAACCTTCCGCGTCTTGTTTTCAAATAAACAACTGAAATCAGCCTTCAAAACAATTTAAAATGAATTAAGGCTGAAATCTAAAATATCAATATAACCCTTAAAATAGAAAGGATTTAATAAAGTGGTCCTATGGATTTTAGAGCGTTACAGTGACAATGCTCATGGTAACACTGTGGGTAATGGTAAGCTTATCCAAGGTAATATTTCAATATCTGATGTTTTAGTTGTTGATAGCTTGCGATATAATTTTATTAGAATTAGTCAGCTATGTGACAAGGGTTACATAGTTAATTTTCAACAGCACACATGCACAGTTCAGAGTCCAAATGGTCTGACTGTGTTGGTAGGTAAAAGATCGAGGAATACCTACATTATCAACTGGTCAGAGCCTATGGGATCTGAACAGATATGCCTTGCAGCTAACTCTTCCAAGAGTTGGTTGTGGCATCAGCAAATGAATCATCTAAACTTTAAAACGCTTGCCCATTTGAGTCAGCATGAACTGGTTTCTGGTATGCCTAAACTAAATTTTTCTAAGGACAAGATCTGTGCCGCATGTCAGCTTGGTAAACAAATTAAATCTACTTTTAAAAAGAAAGGCTTATAGCTTTTACATATGGATCTTTTTGGTCCTATTTCGTAACTAGCTTAGGGGGAACGAACTACACGCTAGTTGTTGTTGATAATTTTACAAAATTCACTTGGGTACTGTTTTTAAAATCAAAATCTAATACCGCTGAACAACTCATTCGGCTTTTAAAACGTTTATAAAATGACAGATCTTGTACAGTCAACCAGATAAGAAGTGATCGTGGTACTGAGTTTTTAAATAAAAATTATCTTCTTATCTGGATGACATAGGGATAAAGCATGAGCTTTCAGCAGCAAGAACTCCTCAGCAGAACGGACTGGATGAGAGGAGAAATCACACTTTAAAAGAAGCTTCTAGATCTATGATTGCTTATTCTGGCATTTTGCAAAAATTCTGGGCAGGAGCAGTTAATACAGCTTGCTACACTCAGAACAGATCTATGATTAACAAGTTGCATGACTAAAACCCCATATGAGATCTGGAGTGGCAAGAACCTGATATATCATACTTCAGGGTGTTTGGGTGCAGATTGTTTCATTCAATAAAAATAGGTAAAAGAGACAAGCTTTAGATCCAACTCAGCTGTGAGCCTCAGCGATTTGTGCACAAGATTAGAATCATCCAGCATTGATGACTCAGATGATGACGTGGCACAAAAAAGACATTCAGCTGAGATGGAACCAGCGCTAGACACACCACACGACAATGCTCAACAAGATCTGACAGGTAATCCAGTAGTCATCGATTTAAGTAACGTTGACTCAACGCAGGATCAGATCTCTCCAAGCGTGCCTACTGCTGGAACTGAAGCAACCAATACTCAAGATGCTATACAAGCAGATCTCACAGTACATCCAGTGACATCTGACGCACAAGATGCGAGCACATCTCAAATGACATCTGGTTAAAATCTGGAACAAGTACCTTATCAATTGACTTCAAACAATCCATATGTGGCTATCCAGCAAGACATACAAGCAGAACAAGAAGCAAACCCAATTGGACTTGATCTCCGGTGGAATAGAAATCATCCACCCGAGCAGGTCATAGGTAACATCGAATCTCCTGTTCGCACACGAGGCCAACTTATTCATGATAATTTTGACTCAGCGTTCATCTCTCATATAGAACCAAAACAAATAGATGAAGCCTTAACAGACCCAAGCTGGATAGATGCAATGCAAGAAGAAATAAATCAGTTTAAGCGAAAAAATGTTTGGCAACTTGTACCTAGACCTTCAAATCATTCAGTGAGAGGAACAACATGGGTCTTTAGGAACAAACTAAATGAAGATTGAATAGTAACAAGAAACAAAGCTAGACTAGTCGCTCAGGGCTTTAGGCAGATGGAAGGCATATATTTTGATGAAACCTTTGCTCCTGTAGCCCGATTAGAAGCCATTCGCATGTTTCTTGCATATGCTGCATACAAAGACTTCAAGGTCTTTCAAATGGATGTTAAGAGTGCATTTCTTAATGTCATCCTAACAGAGGAAGTGTATGTTGCACAACATACTGGCTTCGTAGATCATACATATCCAAACCACGTTTACAAATTGGATAAAGCTCTCTATGGGTTGAAACAAGCACCCAGAGCTTGGTATGATACACTTTCAAAATTCTTATTGAGCATGATTTTACAATAAGCACAGTGGATAAGACACTATTTAAACTTGTCAAAGCTGATCATGTTCTGTTAGTTCCGATTTACGTCGATGATATCATCAGATGTTGGTTTTCGGCTGTTGCATTATTTCGTTGTCAGCTGTTGTATAGTTCATGACCAGCTGTTGACTTTGTTTGTTGTCAGCTGATGTATTAATTCATATTCAGCTGTTGGTTTTGTTCATCAGCTGTTGGGATATTGTTCAGCTGTTGGGTTGTTCAATGACTTAAAGTCTGTTTAACTTGCGTTGACTTGCGTTGACGCCTGTTGTAGCCTAATTTGTTTCTTCTTCGTTGAGACACATACATCTAATTCAGATTTCATTCTTTATTTCTTCAATACGTCTTCAATTGATACAGAAATTCCAGAATCTGATTCCTTATTCATTTCCTCTTCATTTCAAAAGATTTATTCGATTCAATTGACAGATTCAAGTAGAGCTTTTATTCAGTTTTCATCTTCGCAAGTATTACAGAGAACTTCGAAGTATTCCAGAACATCATTGAACTACGAAAACCATTAATTCATACAAGAGAGAAAGAAAACAGATTTTATGAAAGAAAAGAAAGAGCGGAACGTTGTTTTATAAATGTTTTAAGTTATGACAACAAAGAGGGTCCACAGAGGAAGGGAGAGTGCGCGGCTGACGAACCGTGTGCCCTTTCAACAGAGGAAGGATCAGGTGTACAGGTTGACGGATCTATATATCCCTTCACCATCAGCCATAGTGCTAAGAGACTGATATCAGGAGTTTGATCAAACGAATTGGACCAAATGTTTAAAGTGTTGTCATAATTTCAGAAAATGAAAGAAGAGCGCAAGTGTGATTTTAATCACAGTTCTAGAAATGTTTAAAGATAATGTTTTCAGAATTGATTATGTTTTATGCTTTCAGTTTCTTCCAGATCCCTCAGTTATGTATTGCGCTTGTTCATTCTAAAGCGTATTCAGATTTCAGATTCCATTTACAGTACCAGATTCCATTACTTGTATTGCATAATTTTGTTCCACCAGATTTTACCTGTTGAGCCTTTGGATCACTAGTTTTCATTGAGTGCAGGTAATGAGCAGAAGGAGGATGGATGCGGAGTAGCTGATCGGATGATGTGTTTATCGTGTACGTCTTCCGTTTCTTTCCTATCAGACACTGTTTTGGTTATACAGATATTCAGTTGTGTCATCTTTGTATTGTAACAGATTTGTAGTACAGTTAAACAGTAGAAGTATGTTCAGCCTTTTTTTTATCGTATGTTATTCCTCCACCTCTGATTGGCTTCAAACTTAAAAGGGTTTCCTCTGGGTGTGTTAACCGCTACTGATCGGATCTTAAAATCTATTACCACTCCATGCTTGGTCAACCAGTCCATTCCTAAAATCATGTCGAATTCAGGAATTGGTAGCACTATCAAATCTGCGGTAATCACACGCCCTTGAAGCCTAAGTTCTAAATCACGAAACAAATCATAGGATACTAATTATTCTCCCGAGGGTACTGCTACACAAAATCCTATAGTTACTTGGTCTGGGCTAATGGGTAACTTCTTAGCAAACTTAGCTGCTATAAAAGAATGAGTGGCTCTTGAATCTAACAAAGCCACATAAGGTAAACCAGCGATCGAAATCTCACCCGTAACTACCGTAGAGTCTGGATTAGCCTGATCAGCCGTCATCACATAAGCTCTACTGGTCACCAGTTGTCTCGACTTTGGGCAATTCTTCATGATATGCCCTGGCAACCCACATTTGTAGCAGACATTCTGCCCAAGTCTGCATTGTCCAGAGTGTGTCTTCTGGCACTTAGGACACACGGGTCTGTTGCCAACAGCTGGAACGGTGCTAATGGGTTCAATAGGCAGGGGCTTCTGCTCTTGAGGCCTCTGCTGGTTCTTATTCTGCTTCTTGAAAGGCCTTTGATCCTTCTGCTGGAAAGCCTGCCTCTTCTGCTGCCTTTCCTCATCTACATCCTTCCAGTACAACTCAATTCACAGGGCCCGATCCACCGCTTCTCTATAAGTCTTGGGCACTGATAACCTAACGTTCATCTTGAACATAGGCTTTAGCCCTTCCACAAAGTGACTCAGCTTCTCCTTTGGGTCATTTCCAATTAGAGCCACAAAGTAAAATACTCTTTCGAACATCTGCACATACTCTTGCACGGTCAGGCTACCTTGTTTCAATGTCAGAAACTCTCTCTTCAACTCAGACCTCTTGTCTGCTGTGAAATACTGCTCGAAGAACACTTGCTTAAAATCCGCCCAAGTATGATTTGTCAAATCCACGGATAACTTAGCTCCTTCCCACCAGATCATGGCGTCATCCCTCAACATGTAGATAGCGCACCTCGACCTATCTAAGTCTGGCATCTGGAGATACTCAAAGATAACCTCCATCGACTTGATCCAGCTTTCAGAAACTAAGGGATCAGTTGTACCACTAAAATCCTTCGGCTTCTGCCTTCTAAACTTCTCCTGACGATCATCATTGCTTTGTCCTATACTACTGGATGATTGACCATTGCCTCTGCCGGTTTGCTCTACCAGCATTGTTAGGAGTTGGGTGATACTAGCATTACTGTCGGGGTTGGTTTCTTCTAAAGGAATACCTCTTCTACCTCTGTCCGACATCTTATAATATATAGCCCGTAATCCACCACAATGCAATAATCAGAACATGCTAAATTTTAAAGACAAATGCTCTGAAACATAAAATAAACTCACAGCGCTAGAGAAACGGTCAAAAAAAGCTGTTCCAACTGGGAGTGCGTGTGTTTATCTCAGGACCATGCTCTGATACCATGTTGTGACGTCCCAAGACCATGGGGTCACGGAATTGAACAATAAAAGAAAATAAGGGCTGAATGGAACTTGTTATAAGCTGTATTTCTTATAACAAATTAAAAATTTGAAACATACAACAATATGGCGCCAAGTACTGGAACAACTGAAACAAATTTCTCAATAACAGATGTCGAAAAAATGCAAAATGCGACATTACAACTTCTGAAATTCTATATGAATTTACTATTGTTGTAATAGATCTAATAAAGACTTGACAAAATATCAAAAACAACAACATCTGCTGCGAAAACATCGGCGTTGGATAAACACAATCACCACAGATGATTCAACTACTGCCTCCCGTCTGCCCTAGCTCTGTCCCACCTGCACCATTTTAAAGCTAATGAGCCTAGGGGCTCAACAAGTAAAATCTGAGGATAACAAAATCACTAATGCAGGCCGACGTCTGAACATAACATAGTTTAAAGGAAGTCAATCATCGTAAACTTTCTTAAACATTCTTTCGTAAAATTGGAAATGGGGAAGATGACCCAGATCCCTTTCATTATTTTCTTGTGATTTATGGCTTAGAAGCTCTCCTTCGGTCCGTTATGAACTTGATCAAATGATTACTTATATCAGCCTTAGCATATAGCTCATTGTGAAGGGGCAACCGACATCTGGACGACTGCTCACCCTTCCTTTATGAGAGGGCAACTGACATCTAGATAGCTTCTCACCCCTCCATTGTGACCGTCTGTTATCTTTGCCATAAATCTTAAAATCTGAACATTTTCTTCCTTTAAACTCATAACTGGTTGAAATCATATTTTTAAAGACGTCCCAAGACCATGGGGTCACGGAATTGAACAATAAAAGAAAAGAAGGGCTGAATGGAACTTGTTATAAGCTGTATTTCTTATAACAAATTAAAAATTTGAAACATACAACAATATGGCGCCAAGTACTGGAACAACTGAAACAAATTTCTCAATAACAGATGTCGAACAAATGCAAAATGCGACATTACAACTTCTGAAATTCTATATGAATTTACTATTGTTGTAATAGATCTAATACATACTTGACAAAATATCAAAAACAACAACATCTGCTGCGGAAACATCGGCGTTGGATAAACACAATCACCACAGATGATTCAACTACTGCCTCCCGTCTGCCCTAGCTCTGTCCCACCTGCACCATTTTAAAGCTAATGAGCCTAGGGGCTCAACAAGTAAAATCTGAGGATAACAAAATCACTAATGCAGGCCGACGTCTGAACATAACACAGCTTAACATAACATAGTTTAAAGGAAGTCATTCATCGTAAACTTTCTTAAACATTCTTTCGTAAAATTGGAAATGGGGAAGATGACCCAGATCCCTTTCATTATTTTCTTGTGATTTATGGCTTAGAAGCTCTCCTTAGGTCCGTTATGCACTTGATCAAATGACTACTGATATCAGCCTTAGCATATAGCTCATTGTGAAGGGGCAACCGACATCTGGACGACTGCTCACCCTTCCTTTATGAGAGGGCAACTGACATCTAGACAGCTTCTCACCCCTCCATTGTGACCGTCTGTTATCTTTGCCATAAATCTTAAAATCTGAACATTTTCTTCCTTTAAACTCATAACTGGTTGAAATCATATTTTTAAATCAACAACCGGGTTCACTGTGCTTCGTAACTTATATCTTTAAAATCTCTTCAAAATCTTTTGCTGAGTATCGGGTTCGACTATTGGAACTTACCGCTGAAATACAACAAGTGTGACTAAAGGAGACTGTACTGAAAAAAAAACAGATCTTTACTGTACAAGGGTATCGCAAAATGAAAACAGATGTTGCTAAAGGAATAGTATCGCTAACGCTATTGTAATTCAGCTGTCGTTGGTCAACTCAGATGTCAAGGCAAAAACAGTGTTTGGAAAAGAAACAGCTGCGACTTGGTCAACTCAGCAGTGAACTATTTAATTCAAAGGAAACAGCTGCGACATGGTCAAACAGATGTCAACGCAACTAGGTTGCTCAACTCAGTCGACAATGCAACTTAAATAGAGACCTTCAGACGTTGCACAAACCAACAACTGAATGTACTAAAGCAACAGCTGAATGTAACTAACGCAACAGCTGAAATGTAACTGCTGATTTTAATAGGAAAAAAAATCTGAAGTGTAGCGAAACTCAAAGCTGAATTGAATACTGCTGATTTATGTAGGAAACCAAAATCTGATTAAGTACTTGGTGCTGTAACATCTGAACGACTTCCAACGCTACCAGTGCTGCTTATCAAACCAGAAACAAGTCCCGATTCAACCAGCATCACCGATTACTTGGCATCAAATCCAGACGCTACCATTCACCAGAAAAGAACAACCTTAACCTGACAACTCAGCATTTTAAAACAACATCTTCATCTCCATCGAAGCACTCTGTAAAAACTTTGAGACAGAAACATAACTTTGAACCCAATCATTCTTTCATATTCTTAAACATACTTGAACATGATCATAACTTATCTTTAACATAAACAGGCAAGCAACGCATACTGAAAAGAACAATATATACTTTAAAATGGCGTAGCAAGAATCAGCTTTTTACTTGCCTTAATACTGAGAAACGCAAGAGCAGCAAGTCTCAACAGGAGTTCTCCACAAGCACCACCACGAGCCTTCTTCTAAAATTTTAGAGAGAAACAAAGGAATTCTGGAAAACAATGAAACTTCCCATTTACCAAAAACAATCATATACGAGATATGATTTGTAGTAGGTAATTACACTCGAGTAGGCATGGATATCTTACCAAACCGTGTCCTTTTTGAAGGATTTTGCCAAAACTCCCTAATACTGTTTAAATTGTACATTTACCAAAAGTTTTTAAAAAGAGGAACTAGCTTGTCCAGCTGAAAACATTTTCTATTTGAAATCTTGCTCCTGTTCGTGCTCGGGTGACAACTTCCTGGAAACCTTCCGCGTCTTGTTTTCAAATAAACAACTGAAATCAGCCTTCAAAACAATTTAAAATGAATTAAGGCTGAAATCTAAAATATCAATATAACCCTTAAAATAGAAAGGATTTAATAAAGTGGTCCTATGGATTTTAGAGCGTTACAGTGACAATGCTCATGGTAACACTGTGGGTAATGGTAAGCTTATCCAAGGTAATATTTCAATATCTGATGTTTTAGTTGTTGATAGCTTGCGATATAATTTTATTAGAATTAGTCAGCTATGTGACAAGGGTTACATAGTTAATTTTCAACAGCACACATGCACAGTTCAGAGTCCAAATGGTCTGACTGTGTTGGTAGGTAAAAGATCGAGGAATACCTACATTATCAACTGGTCAGAGCCTATGGGATCTGAACAGATATGCCTTGCAGCTAACTCTTCCAAGAGTTGGTTGTGGCATCAGCAAATGAATCATCTAAACTTTAAAACGCTTGCCCATTTGAGTCAGCATGAACTGGTTTCTGGTATGCCTAAACTAAATTTTTCTAAGGACAAGATCTGTGCCGCATGTCAGCTTGGTAAACAAATTAAATCTACTTTTAAAAAGAAAGGCTTATAGCTTTTACATATGGATCTTTTTGGTCCTATTTCGTAACTAGCTTAGGGGGAACGAACTACACGCTAGTTGTTGTTGATAATTTTACAAAATTCACTTGGGTACTGTTTTTAAAATCAAAATCTAATACCGCTGAACAACTCATTCGGCTTTTAAAACGTTTATAAAATGACAGATCTTGTACAGTCAACCAGATAAGAAGTGATCGTGGTACTGAGTTTTTAAATAAAAATTATCTTCTTATCTGGATGACATAGGGATAAAGCATGAGCTTTCAGCAGCAAGAACTCCTCAGCAGAACGGACTGGATGAGAGGAGAAATCACACTTTAAAAGAAGCTTCTAGATCTATGATTGCTTATTCTGGCATTTTGCAAAAATTCTGGGCAGGAGCAGTTAATACAGCTTGCTACACTCAGAACAGATCTATGATTAACAAGTTGCATGACTAAAACCCCATATGAGATCTGGAGTGGCAAGAACCTGATATATCATACTTCAGGGTGTTTGGGTGCAGATTGTTTCATTCAATAAAAATAGGTAAAAGAGCAGTTAATACAGCTTGCTACACTCAGAACAGATCTATGATTAACAAGTTGCATGATAAAACCCCATATGAGATCTGGAGTGGCAAGAACCTGATATATCATACTTCAGGGTGTTTGGGTGCAGATGTTTCATTCATAATAATGGTAAAATCACCTAACAGCTTTTGATGCAAAATCTGATGCAGGTATCTTCCTAGGTTATTCAGCAGTGAGCAAAGCTTATCGATTATTCAACAATAGAAGTCTGACTGTTGAATAATCAGCGCATGTTGTCTTTGATGAGACAAGCTTTAGATCCAACTCAGCTGTGAGCCTCAGCGATTTGTGCACAAGATTAGAATCATCCAGCATTGATGACTCAGATGATGACGTGGCACAACAAAGACATTCAGCTGAGATGGAACCAACGCTAGACACACCACACGACAATGCTCAACAAGATCTGACAGGTAATCTAGTAGTCATCGATTTAACTAACGTTGACTCAACGCAGGATCAGATCTCTCCAAGAGTGCCTGCTGCTGGAACTGAAGCAACCAATGCTCAAGATGCTATACAAGCAGATCTCACAGTACATCCAGTGACATCTGACGCACAAGATGCGAGCACATCTCAAATGACATCTGGTTAAAATCTGGAACAAGTACCTTATCAATTGACTTCAAACAATCCATATGTGGCTATCCAGCAAGACATACAAGCAGAACAAGAAGCAAACCCAATTGGACTTGATCTCCGGTGGAATAGAAATCATCCACCCGAGCAGGTCATAGGTAACATCGAATCTCTGTTCGCACACGAGGCCAGCTTATTCATGATCATTTTGACTCAGCATTCATCTCTCATATAGAACCAAAACAAATAGATGAAGCCTTAACAGACCCAAGCTGGATAGATGCAATGCAAGAAGAACTAAATCAGTTTAAGCGAAAAAATGTTTGGCAACTTGTACCTAGACCTTCAAATCATTCAGTGAGAGGAACAAGATGGGTCTTTAGGAACAAACTGAATGAAGATTGAATAGTAACAAG
>KV020329.1:0-13382 GCA_001598015.1 Dorcoceras hygrometricum | reverse complement strand
CTACAGTTAACTTGGCTCCTTCACATCATATCATTGCATCTCCTCTCAGCATGTAAATCGCACACCGAGGCCTTTCTAATTCTGTCAGATTTAAATACTCGAATATTACTTCCATGGACTTGATCCAGCTTTCTGCTACAAGAGGATCAGTAGAACCAATAAATTTCTGAGGTCTCTGTCTCCTGAACCTCTCCTGATGATCTTCTCGGCTGACTATCCTTCCTGATGATTGACCATTCCCTTGGTTGGTTTGATCAACCAAACGTTCTAAGAGTTGGGCCATACTAGTTAGGACAGGGTTCACTCCTTCTGACTCGCTATATCCATCTGAGATACCTCTTCTGACTCTACCGCATCCTGCCATATCTGTAAGGGTAGCCCAGATCCACCACAATTCTATTATGAGAGATTACCTTATGCTAGAACATAAAATAAAACTTACAAATTTAGAAGCGGCTGGAGAGAGCTGTTCAAACTGGAAGTATGTTTATCTTAAGGACCATGCTCTGATACCAACTGTAACGACCGAACTTTTCTCAAACGAAATTTAAAATTTTGGGGTTCAAATTGAACGACCCAAAAATTTCGATCTTATTAAATATGAAAGTCGCTACTAAATTCTGGATTGAATTGTAAATAAACACAATTCATAACTGCTGAAGAGACTCAGACGTGATGGATAAAAGGACGCGGAACTAATACACATCTGAATAAAAATAATATAAGCGGAATAGATAAAATCTGATGATTCAAATAAAACTATACATCCTTAAATAAGAAGTCTGTACAGATTTCTACAAAATGGCTAAACTAAATCTGACATGATACAGAACTATGGCTAAAGTTTCTATACACAAAAAACCAACTGAAAAGAACAACGGAACTGATGTCCACGATAAACACATCCTTCCGTTCCGCTCATCTCCATCCAGCTCCCTACTGCTCATTACCTGCACTCAATGAAAAATAGTGAGCCTAGTGGCTCAGCAGGTAGAATCTGGAATATCGAAATCACGCAATACAATCAATGAAATCTGATACTGTAACTGGAATCTGAATACGCTTAATAATAAATAAGCGAAATACGATCAACTGTGAAATCTGAAATGATATGAAAGCATAAAACATAATCAAATTATGAAAACATTTTCTTTACTTCTAATTAAAGAAGCCTCTTTTAAACTTTCTACAGAGCTGTGATTAAAATCACACTTGTGCTCTTCTTTCTTTCTGAAATTATGACAAAGACATTTGTACATTTGGTCCAATTCGTTTGATCAAACTCCTGATATCAGTCTTAACATTTAGCTCATGGTGAAGGGGTATACAGATCCATCAATCCGTAATACTGATCCTTCCTGGTTGAAAGGGCACACGGTTCGTCAGCCGCGCACTCACCCTTCCTCTGGGGACCATTTGTTGCCAAAGTCATAACTTAAAACATTTCTGAAACTTTCTTTTCTTTCTAAAATCTGTTTTCCTTTCCTTTCTAGTACGATTTACTGGTTTTACACTGTTTAATGATGTTCTGGAACCGTACAAGAATTCTTTGGAATACTTGCGAAGATGAAAACTGAATAAGTACTTTGAATTTACTCAATTGAATCAAGTAATTCTTTCGATTTGAAGCGGAAGGGAATAAGGAACTTATAGCTGAGAGTTCATTATCAATCGAAGAAGAATAGAGAACAAAAGAGTAACATCTGTATTGAAAGTGAAAGGCGCAACCGCGAAGAAACAATTCAGCTGTCAGCTGGTCAACTCAGATGTCAACGCAATCTAAACAAAGAAACTCAGCTGTTGGTAAAACGAAATACCTCAGATGTCTATTGGTCAACTCAGATGTCAACGCAATTTAAACGAAGGAATTTAGATGTCAACAACCCAACATCTGAACACAACTAATGCAACATCTGAAAGTCACACAACTAATGCAACAGCTGAACACACAACTGATGCCACAGTTGAACACACAACTGATGCCACAGCTGAACATTACACCTATCAGCAGTTGGTTTAAGAACCAGATTTCAGACTTAACCATAAGAATCAACATGAACGACGATGGTTTCCTTTGTCTGAAAGAGTCAACGTTCCTGTAGCGAGTGATCGCTTATGCGAGAAACAGCGATTAGCGTTAGTCTTCAGATGTCTCTAGCGGGTGTAGCGTCCAGATGTCTGATGGGTTCTGTGCGACGTCGTATGGATTAATAGAGATCTGTTTAGCGTAGCGTTTTATCTGGCGTGAGTTTCAGATTCGTTGGGGAATCAGATTTGTACTCTAAGTGTCGGTGGAAACTTTTTATTCAGATTTGAGCAGCTGCGAATTATTTAAGAGGACATGGTCTTCGATTGTGTATCAGATTCCATACTTAGAATAATTTCCCAGATTGTCGATCTCTGTCGTGAACACTAAGTTACTGTTCACCGTGATAGTTTTCTTTTATTCCCGGTGGTGGGCAGCTCCGACGGAAGTAAGAGTTGTAGCGTTGGACTCCTCTTGCTACGGTGCTTCGTCCTATACCAGTTTTGGAAGCTGTGGTTGGCTGGGAGCAGAATTGCGAAGCAACTCTAGCGGTCGTGTGGTTGCGTCGTTCAGGTAGTGCTTCGAGTTAATTGATAAGATCTTACCTTGAGCGTTAATTAGAGCTTCCTGTTGAGTTAGAAAGGTAGGATGGTTTCTGGTCGAGTGTTAGCTCCCAGATCGTGTTTTCTGTGTAGCGTTCCTAAGATTTGTGCGTCGATTGTTTAGCATGTTTTAATCAGATTTCTCGGGACCTCGTGTGTGGTGAGCGTAGCACAGATTTGAGGTACGGATGTTGAGCTTGTAATTCAGCGTGGTTATGGCATGGGTAATTTGTGAGATTGCGGTTGTGTATGAATGCCGTGTATGGTTGCTGTTTGCATATGCTTTATGCTATCTGTTTTAGCTGTTGCATACACGCATTCTCCATTCAGCTGTTGTAGCCATGTCTTTTTGTTGCTGTTCATTTTCTTAC
The DNA here is from genome assembly GCA_001598015.1 of Dorcoceras hygrometricum. Taxonomy (NCBI): domain Eukaryota; kingdom Viridiplantae; phylum Streptophyta; class Magnoliopsida; order Lamiales; family Gesneriaceae; genus Dorcoceras; species Dorcoceras hygrometricum. Next base: position 10,383 of record KV020329.1, on the reverse strand, counting down.
CAGGATGCGAGGGCGAGCGGCGATACCGCACTCTCATCTCCCTACTGGGATCTGTTAGCCACCATGCGCCGATGACTCAGCTGACTCAGAAAGACAAGCGTTTTTTTTGGACTGAGCAATGCGAGAATAGTTTTCAATTGCTCAAGGAGAAGTTTACTTCAGCGCCTGTGTTAGCTTTGCCGTCTAGTTCAGGTGGCTACGTCGTTTGTTCTGATGCTTTGCTCAATGTATTGGGTTGTGTGTTGATGCAGCATGGTCGAGTCATTGTGTATGCTTCACGGCAGTTGAAACCGCATGAGACTTGTTATCCAGTTCATGATTTAGAGCTAGCAGATGTGGTCTTTGCGTTAAAGATTTGGCGCCATTATCTGTATGGCGAGCATTTTGTGGTGTATTCGGCCCACAAGAGTTTGCAGTATTTGTTTTCGCAGCCTGACATGAATATGAGACAGCGTAGATGGATGGAGCTGCTTAAGGATTTTAATTGTGAGATCAAATAACCTGGGAAAGTGAATGTAGTGGCTGATGCATTGAGCAGGAAGGCTCAAGGTGAGATGCTTGCTTCGCTGTATGTGTCTAAGGACCGTGAGCATCTTAGCACCACTGGTTGGAGGTTTTACCTAGCTGATGACTATGTTGTGGTGTCTTCTTTTCAAGTTGAGCCACAGATTGTTGCAAGTATTTGAGCAGCTCAAAGGACTGATCCTTCCATCCACGAGTTGAAGCTGAAGGTAAGATCTGGTCAGTTGGAAGACTATATTGTCTCGTCTGATGGTTGTTTGCATTTTCGAGGTATGTTGGTTGTGCCTAATCTGATAGATCTTAAGGAGGAGATCCTTAGAGAAGCGCATTGCAGTAGACACAGTGTTCATCCAGGTGCACGGAAGATGTACCATGCGTTGAAGCCGCACTTCTGGTGGGCTGGTTTGAAGAGCGACGTTGCTGGATTTGTTGCTCGTTGCTTGAACTTTCAGCAGGTTAAGGCTAAGAGGATGAGACCTGGTGGTCTGTTGCAGAGTCTGGAAGTGCCCCAATGGAATTGGGAGCACGTAGCAATGGATTTTGTGATGCATTTGCCTCGTTCCAGCAGAGGTTGCGATGCAGTTTGGGTTGTAATTGATAGATTGTCGAAGTCTGCACATTTTATTCCCTACGATATGACATTTTATTTGAAGAAAATGGCGAAACTGTACGTTGATTTCATAGTACGTCTGCATGGTGTGCCTGTTTCTATTGTTTCTGACCGAGATCCAAGGTTTACTTCCAGGTTTTGGAAGAGTCTACAAGCAGCTTTAGGTACCAGATTGGCTATGATATGAAAGCATAAAACATAATCAAATTATGAAAACATTTTCTTTACTTCTAATTAAAGAAGCCTCTTTTAAACTTTCTACAGAGCTGTGATTAAAATCACACTTGTGCTCTTCTTTCTTTTCTGAAATTATGACAAAGACACTTGTACATTTGGTCCAATTCGTTTGATCAAACTCCTGATATCAGTCTTAGCATTTAGCTCATGGTGAAGGGGTATACAGATCCGTCAATCCCTAATACTGATCCTTCCTGGTTGAAAGGGCACACGGTTCGTCAGCCGCGCACTCACCCTTCCTCTGGGGACCATTTGTTGCCAAAGTCATAACTTAAAACATTTCTGAAACTTTCTTTTCTTTCTAAAATCTGTTTTCCTTTCCTTTCTAGTACGATTTACTGGTTTTACACTGTTTAATGATGTTCTGGAACCGTACAAGAATTCTTTGGAATACTTGCGAAGATGAAAACTGAATAAGTACTTTGAATTTACTCAATTGAATCAAGTAATTCTTTCGATTTGAAGCGGAAGGGAATAAGGAACTTATAGCTGAGAGTTCATTATCAATCGAAGAAGAATAGAGAACAAAAGAGTAACATCTGTATTGAAAGTGAAAGGCGCAACCGCGAAGAAACAATTCAGCTGTCAGCTGGTCAACTCAGATGTCAACGCAGTCTAAACAAAGGAACTCAGCTGTTGGTAAAACGAAATACCTTAGATGTCTATTTGTGAGATCCAAAATTTGAGACAGATTAATTTGATAAATTAATCGGATTTTAGGAGTTCGGATTTGTGCATGGACAAATCTGGATGTCCAGCTTTCATTTGGAAGGTTCTGTAAGTATTTTTGGGTCAGATTCATATTTGGAACAATTCTGGAAAGTTTGGATATTTTCGAGTTCAGCGTTCAGAGAGAGATTTGATTGAATTCGTGGGAGAGATCTGTTGAGCGCTAGTATTGTTCAGACGTCTTCCAGCGTGTTTTTGCAGCGGGTGCAGTACGTCGTCGTTTGGTTAAGTTGGAACTGTGTCGTTTAGAATTAGCGCTAGTATGAGAGATCTGTTGAGTGAGAGATCAGCTCATGCGAGAGATATCTGTCGAATGTGGCACGGGAGTGATGCGACGTTGATTCACGGGATCAGATGTCTTGGGAGAAGTCTGGTTGGTATCGCCAGCAGATGTCAACGCGAGTCAACGTTCCTGTAGCGAGTGATCGCTTATGCGAGAAACAGCGATTAGCGTTAGTCTTCAGATGTCTCTAGTGGGTGTAGCGTCCAGATGTCTGATGGGTTCTGTGCGACGTCGTATGGATTAATAGAGATCTGTTTAGCGTAGCATTTTATCTGGCGCGATTCGTTGGGGAATTAGATTTGTACTCTAAGTGTCGGTGGATACTTTTTATTCAGATTTGAGCAGCTGCGAATTATTTAAGAGGACTTGATCTTCGATTGTGTATCGGATTCCATACTTAGAATAATTTCCCCGATTGTCGATCTCTGTCGCGAACCCTAAGTTACCGTTCATCGTGATAATTTTCTTTTATTCCCGGCGGTAGACAGCTCCGACGGAAGTAAAAGTTGTAGCGTTGGACTCATCTTGCTATGGTGCTTCATCCTATACCACTTTTGGAAGCTGTGGTTGGCTGGGAGCAGAATCGCGAAGCAACTCCAGTGGTCGTGTGGTTGCGTCGTTCAGGTAGTGCTTCGATTTAATTGATAAGATCTTACCTTGAGCGTTAATTAGAGCTTCCTGTTGAGTTAGAAAGGTAGGATGGTTTGTGGTTGAGTGTTAGCTCCCAGATCATGTTTTCTGTGTAGCGTTCCTGAGATTTGTGCGTCTATTGTTTAGCAGGTTTTCAGTCAGATTTCTCGGGACCCCGTATGTGGTGAGCGTAGCACAGATTCGAGGTACGGATGTTGAGCTTGTAATTCAGCATGGTTATGGCATGGGTAATTTGTGAGATTGCTGCTGTGTATGAATGTCGTGTATGGTTGCTGTTTGCATATGTTTTATGCTATCTGTTTTAGCTGTTCTATACACGCATTCTCCATTCAGCTGTTGTAGCCATTTCTTGTTGTTGCTGTTCAGTTTCTTACCAGGATGCAATGTTTCTGACCGAGATCCAAGGTTTACTTCCAGGTTTTGGAAGAGTCTACAAGCAGCTTTAGGTACCAGATTGGCTATGAGTACAGCGTATCATCCCCAGACAGATGGTCAATCTGAGAGAACTATCCAGACATTGGAGGATATGTTGAGAGCTGTTGTGATGGATTTTGGTGGTAGCTGGCAAGACGCGTTGTATTTGGTTGAGTTTTTTTACAATAACAGCGACCAAGTGACAATTGGTATGGCGTCGTTTGAGGCTTTGTATGGCAGAAAGCGCAGATCGCCTGTATGTTGGGAAGAAGTGGGGGAGAAGCAGCTGTCTTCCCCAGAGTTTGTGCAGCAGATGAAGGATCATGTGGATCTGATTCGACAGCGGATGAAAGCTGCCCAGGATCTCCAAGCCAGTTATGCGAATAAGAGGCGTAGAACTCTAGAGTTTCAAGTTGGTGATCTCGTTTTCCTTAAAGTTTCTCCTTTCATAAGTGTTATGCGCTTTGGACACAAGGGAAAGTTAGCCCCTCGTTATGTTGGTCCGTATGAGATTTTTGAGAGGATTGGCCCTTTGGCGTATCGGCTGTTATTGCCATCAGATTTGTCCTCATTGCATGATGTGTTTCATGTATCGATGTTGAGGAAGTATGAGCCAGATCCCTCTCATGTGCTGAGAATTGACGAGGTTGAGCTAGATCAGACGTTGAGCTATGTAGAATATCCCTTGCAGATCCAAGACAGAAAAGAGAAACAATTGAGAAATAAAACTATTCCCTTGGTGATGGTTCAGTAGAGCAAACATGGTAGGGAAGAAGCTACTTGGGAGGTGGAAGCTAAGATGCAGAGTGAGTGGCCGCATCTGTTTGAGTAACTGTTGTATCAGATTCCAGTAGCTGGTTAGTTTCTGGTTGTTCTTTTCCCTAGCTGTTGCTTGTTGTTTTGCTCAGTTATTTTTGAACTTTTTGGCTATGTTCTGCGTGAACTTCTGTTTTGTTAGCTTGCTGTTGCGTTGTGTTCTGGATTGTTGCTTGATTTCGAGGGACGAAATCCTGTTTTAGTGGGGGAGGAATGTGAGATCCAAAATTTGAGAAAGATTAATTTGATAAATTAATAGGATTTTAGGAGTTCGGATTTGTGCATGGACAAATCTGGGAGTCCAGATTTTAGTTGGAAGGTTCCGTAAGTGTTTTTGGGTCAGATTTCATAATTTGGAACAATTCTGGAAAGTTAGGATATTTTCGAGTTCAGCGTTCAGAGAGAGATCTGATTGAATTCGTGGGAGAGTTCTGTTGAGCGCTAGTATTGTTCAGACGTCTTCCAGCGTGTTTTTGTAGCGGGTGCAGTACGTCGTTGTTTGGTTAAGATGTAACTGTGTCTTTTAGAATTAGCGCTAGTATGAGAGATCTGTTGAGTGAGAGATCAGCTCATGCGAGAGATATCTGTCGAATGTGGCACGGGAGTGATGCGACGTTGATTCACGGGATCAGATGTCTTGGGAGAAGTCTGGTTGGTATCGCCAGCAGATGTCAACGCGAGTCAACGTTCCTGTAGCGAGTGATCGCTTATGCGAGAAACAGCGATTAGCGTTAGTCTTCAGATGTCTCTAGTGGGTGTAGCGTCCAGATGTCTGATGGGTTCTGTGCGACGTCGTATGGATTAATAGAGATCTGTTTAGCGTAGCATTTTATCTGGCGCGATTCGTTGGGGAATTAGATTTGTACTCTAAGTGTCGGTGGATACTTTTTATTCAGATTTGAGCAGCTGCGAATTATTTAAGAGGACTTGATCTTCGATTGTGTATCGGATTCCATACTTAGAATAATTTCCCCGATTGTCGATCTCTGTCGCGAACCCTAAGTTACCGTTCATCGTGATAATTTTCTTTTATTCCCGGCGGTAGACAGCTCCGACGGAAGTAAAAGTTGTAGCGTTGGACTCATCTTGCTATGGTGCTTCATCCTATACCACTTTTGGAAGCTGTGGTTGGCTGGGAGCAGAATCGCGAAGCAACTCCAGTGGTCGTGTGGTTGCGTCGTTCAGGTAGTGCTTCGATTTAATTGATAAGATCTTACCTTGAGCGTTAATTAGAGCTTCCTGTTGAGTTAGAAAGGTAGGATGGTTTGTGGTTGAGTGTTAGCTCCCAGATCATGTTTTCTGTGTAGCGTTCCTGAGATTTGTGCGTCTATTGTTTAGCAGGTTTCAGTCAGATTTCTCGGGACCCCGTATGTGGTGAGCGTAGCACAGATTCGAGGTACGGATGTTGAGCTTGTAATTCAGCATGGTTATGGCATGGGTAATTTGTGAGATTGCTGCTGTGTATGAATGTCGTGTATGGTTGCTGTTTGCATATGTTTTATGCTATCTGTTTTAGCTGTTCTATACACGCATTCTCCATTCAGCTGTTGTAGCCATTTCTTGTTGTTGCTGTTCAGTTTCTTACCAGGATGCAAGGGCGAGCGGCGATACCGCACTCTCATCTCCCTGCTGGGATCTGTTAGCCACCATGCGCCGAGTGGTTAACTACCACAGTTCATGGGTTGGGCAACGGAAGGTTGAGCTGTTTGATGCATCTGGTATTCAGGTGTGGTGTAAAGATGAGTGGATAATTCCCATATGCTTGTACACACACCGTGGCCACCATTCTTTGCAGAATCTGTTGAGCTGTGCTTGAGCTCCTTGGCTCCCTTCTTCGGTTGTAGACTTCGGCTGTTGTACTGTTTCTCATGCATAGCATCTGCATTTTATCTTTGCTGTCTATTGCTGTTTTATAGTTGCTCTCCGTACTGAGGTTTAACCCGATGTCCCTCTGGGGCTGTTGTGTTTGTTGCCTGTGTGTTGTTTTCAGGTATCCCAGGTTTCACAGCTGACCGTGGTTTGGACCCAGCTGGAGGTGCCCCAGGAGGTGGTTAGAGTGTCTCAGTTAGCGTATAGCATATATGTACTAGTACTGTTAGCCAAGGGATGTCCTGTGCTTGTGGGATTGTGTTATCCTTTGTAGTACTCGTATTTGTTTGTATGTTGTTCTGTTGTACTGTGTATTTATTAAACTGGGATATTTTGAGTATTGCAGTATTTTAAATCATGTTATCTTTCGGTCAGGCCAAAAGCAAAAATTTTAACCACTTTTTAGTTGCTTCCGCTGGTTTTTGCATGGTTGATCTTTGATGTGTGCACGAGGCCTGACACTATTGGTCAACTCAGATATCAACGCAATTTAAACGAAGGAATTCAAATGTCAACAACCCAACATCTGAACACAACTAATGCAACATCTGAAAGTCACACAACTAATGCAACAGCTGAACACACAACTGATGCCACAATTGAACACACAACTGATGCCACAGCTGAACATTACACCTATTAGCAGTTGGTTTAAGAACCAGATTTCAGACTTAACCATAAGAATCAACATGAACGACGATGGTTTCCTTTGTCTGAAATCAAAATATCTCAAGAACTTTCTGGGAAATCATCGAATGAGCTACTTGTAAGCTACTTCGAAGAGAAATCTTTAGAAAACTCAAGAAACTACAGAATAAACATCATCAAACCATTTTCTAAAATCTTTTCTGAATCAAAATACAGTAAACACGTACCTTTGTAAAAACAAAGCATGAACATACTTTTATTTGAAGAACAGCCGTAGCATAACTTCAAATCCTTAAAATCTCATACAATCATGCAAACAGAACTGAATATATGCTTTCATGAGTGAGCAAGAAACATAGTTTACTTGCCTGAATTCTTTAACACAATCACAGCGGAAGTCCAGCAAATCACTTAAAATCCTACCGTCTCCTTCAAAAACTATAATAGACTTTTGCCCGGTTTCCTCGAGAGAGAGCCGCTTGCTTTTTGGATTGATTTTGATTTGTAAATAATGATGCATGATGTGTCTAACATCATATATATATGATTTTAAATGCCTAAGGAAGGAACATGTTTTAATCAAGATGCTCAAATCTTTCTAAAAGCGCTACTCCTTTTAAGAGAAATCTGATGCATAAAACCGAACCATTTTAGTTAAAAAAAAAGGATTCAATTGGCTTGCAATACTCGACTAACAGCTGCTGCAATTGCATTCTAACATCTGGGAATATATTCATTCAAAACAAAAGTCTGACTGAAGCATAAAGCTAACATCTGAATCTCAACTTAACACAAGGTGACAACTGATATCACACAAAGCTGAAACTCAACTCAATATACAATGAATGCAGATAATTTCGTAAACATGACATCTGAAATTCAAATGAAGTTGAATAATTTAGCATTTCAATGTAATCTCTCAAATCTTATAACATTCTAATTGTGGCTAAATAAAATGTCTGGGCGTTACAGAAGCATAAAGCTAACATCTGAATCTCAACTTAACACAAGGTGACAGCTGATATCACACAAAGCTGAAACCCAACTCAATATACAATGAAGGCTGATAATTGCGTAAACATAACATCTGAAATTCAAATGAAGTTGAATAATTTATCATTTCAATGTAATCTCTCAAATCTTATAACTTTCTAATCGTGGCTAATAAAATGTCTGGGCGTTACAATCACCAACTATAAATTTTGGTAAAACGGCAAGCGCTCGACCAGCTATAGTTTTTGGTAAAGCAGCAAGCCCTCGATCTATAGTTAATATCAGAGTCAAGGTCACAGGTTTAATTCACATTGATTGCAAGGGGTGCAATTTTTAGGGGGATTGTTTAAGTGCAATAACTACCCCTGCTAGGTTAAGTGATCGAACCGTGACGCCACATCTAACTGTTCACTATTGGATCGTGTTCTTTCCGCATAAAACATTTAATTACACGAGACAACAGCTTGACACTGAGAACTCTCCAAGCTAGTAACTCGGCTTTGAGGTTTGCTACGAGCTGTAAAATTTTTAAAAAATAGATTTTCGGTTAAAATTAACAAAGGAGCTTAGAGCACAGAACAGGTCAGATCAGAGCAGCTTAGAGCACAGAACAGGTCAGATCAGAGCAGGCTTCGTATCAGATCACCTCACCGTGACATAATCAGCTTAGAGGCGATGAGATCAAGAGCAGCTTAGATAAGAAGCACAGAAACAGCTCAAGAGCAGAAAGACTTAGATTAGAATAGTTTAGAGCATATCAGCTTAGAGAAGAGCATATCAAAACGAAGTTTCGAACAGACCAGCTCAGATGAATTAGTTTGTATAAGGTTTATTCAGAATGCTAGAAGGAAAACTAATTTGTCTGATCGAGATAGAGCTCAAAGTCTAAAATGGCTGCAAACGCATTGAATAATGATAGAGCTCAAAGTCAACAAGGACTGCAACGCATCAAATGACGATAGAGCTCAAAGTCAACAAAGCCTGCAAATGCATTAAATGATAAAAGACATGCTAAGAACTTGTGTTCAACTGATATGTTGGATCTGTGTTTACAGATCAGAATCTTAATTTTTGATTAACACAAAACCTGTTGTTATTTTACTAACGATTTGTACTAAGTACGCAGCGAACCGGATCATAAGCAAGCTGGTACAGAGATAGAAATGAGTTGGATGAAGAGAAATGTAGCAGCTCAGCAGCGAGCTGGAACATAGCACTATAGCAGATCAAACCAAGAGAATATTGAGAAGATGTCCAAGCTAGAATAGTGAGGGGACGCCCAAACTGATGGTCCCCGGAAATAGGATCACTAAGCAAATAGAAGTTCAGAAGGGGGGGGGGGGTTGAATGAACTCCTTCGATTTTTCTATTTCAAAGTTCTTTTAAAATGTTTGGTTCTCAGTTATAAGAAAACTTCTCAGCCAACTAAAATAAGTGCGGAAATAGGCCGATTGGTTTGTGAACAATGAACTAAGCGCAACACAAAATAAATGCGTAAATAAAAGATTGAGTCGAGAGTTTGTTTCTGGAAGTTCGGACTTCAATGTCCTACGTCTCCCCTTCTTCCACCTCGGAAGGATCCACTACTAGAAGATTTGATCTTACAACTGCGTGTACAGACCCACCCACACAAGCAGCACTTGTATGGACTCCTAGACTCCACAAATTGCACCCCAGCCTCAACTGTGAAAAAACAAATTGTTCTTCGAGTCTTGAGCTTTTTGAAATATGAACGTAGAGAAAAGCTCTGAAAATATTTTGGCAGCGTTATAGCAAGATAGAATAGCGATCGGTATGTTCTTCAAAGCCGCTGCTGATATTTATAGGCTTCGATTGCAACGGTAACATTAAATCCTCCAAAGGAAATAAATCCCGTTTGAATTACTGCCAAAATAGTACACCGTAATCTCTGCTCCACTGCAAGGTCAAACGCTCATACAGAGCCAATTTGTCTTCTTTCCATTTTTGTGCAAGCATAGAGAAACGGCCACTGTACACTGTACTATTCACCCAAAATAGTACCCACCTTGTTTCCTTCATTCCAGGCAACTGTACGATCCAATAAATCTCTTCCATATAAGCAAACGATCGTATTTCAAATACTTAGAGCTTGCGCCTGAAATTACTTTGGAAATCAGCACTTACTTCATCATCGTTGTCATGAACTTCGACTGGAAAAACGCTTAGAAGAATTCATCTGCTGAAATGCGTACACGTTTTTCCATCTGCTGATTCCTATAGCAAAAACGATGTCGTGTCAACTTATTTAAGCGACACCGTTTAGCTATCTTCGAAATACATCTGCTGAACAACAAGTAGAGCATCTGCTGGTTTGAATCACTGTAGCCATCTGCTGAAACAACTAAAGAACGCTTCTGCTGAATCAATTCAAAACGCTGTCGTTCCAACTAACTCAAACGTTGTCGTATAGCTTTCTTCAACAAAGAGACTAAACCAACTGCTGAACTTATTCAACAAAGAGTCTGCTGAAATCTTTGCCTTGGCATCCCAACGACGTCGTTCCAACTAACTTAAACGATGTCGTTTACCAATCTTCAACAAATAACACTGAACCAACTGATGAATTCTCCAAGAAAGAATCTGCTGAAAC
>KV020328.1:0-13982 GCA_001598015.1 Dorcoceras hygrometricum | reverse complement strand
CAGGAGCTTTAGGTAACCAAGCTGGGCAGAGTGGAAGTTCAACTGGTCGATCCCCTCATCCCTGAGTCCCAGTTTATTTATGATATGTATTGAACCGGGGGATGCCCCGTGTTTTATTTGTGTATGGGAATCTGTATTTTGAATTGAATTATGTGGTTACTTGTTGTATGAGTTCGAGTTAACTCATATTTTAAGTATTGAATATTTTGAAAGTATGATTTGAAGTTCAGGCCCATTGTATTTCGAAAAATTTTTAAGCCCTGATTTTAAGCTTCCGTGTTTATGCGCTTATTATGTGTTAATTGTTAGTAATTAGCACGGGGCCTGACACTTTATGCTTGCACTGAGCTGTGTAATGCATGTTCTATCTGTGCTATATGCTGAGCTGCGGTAGCTGGATGTGCATGTGCTGAGTTGCCACGCTGATTTCCTTGAGTATGCTGTCGTGTTTGTGGCTGTGATCTGAGTTGCTAAGCCTAGTATTGCTTTATAATGCCTGACCTACTGTGTTTTTATGCATGCGTGTGATTACTGAAGTTGTTTCCACATGCTGTGTTATTGATTATTGCAAGCTGATAGTGTTTGCATACACATTGGCTGTGATCTGAGTTGCTAAGCCTATCACATTGCATGATAGGGTTTCGATTTATGATGTGAGTTTAGGCTAGCCGAACTATGAGGCTTTCGGCCGTGAGCTTTGTGTGATTGAACTCGAGCTGATTTCTTAGGTGTCTTGGCAGAATGTACCTCTCTTGTGGGGTTTGCTTGGAATTGGTGGCCTGAGCTGTTGGCCGAGATCTGAGCGTAGAAGTGAGTGCATCCTGCTTTCAGCCATGAGCTGTGCTGAGGTTTGTGGTCAGATCTGAGCAAGGTACAAATTTGAGCTTGTATTTACATCTTTGAGTTAAGCATGTGAACGTGTTGTTGTTATGTGCTGAGCTGCCGTAGCCTTGTTGTGCGTGTGATGAGTTGTAACCCTTTATGCTTGCACTGAGCTATGTAATGCATGTTCTATCTGTGCTATATGCTGAGCTACGGTAGCTGGATGTGCATGTGCTGAGTTGCCACGCTGATTGCCTTGAGTATGATGCTGTCGTATTTGTGGCTGTGATCTGAGTTGCTAAGCCTAGTATTGCATGATAGTGCCTGAGCTACTGTGTTTTTATGCATGCGTGTGATTACTGAAGTTGTTTCCACATGCTGTGTTATTGATTATTGCAAGCTGATAGTGTTTGCATACACACATTTCACATTGAGATAATCCTTTGTTAGCCTCTTGTTGTTGCTGATCTGTTAGTACCATGAAAAGTTCTATTGAAGATGCATGAGACGGAGTGGGTAGCTCCCACACTCTCGGTTGTGCTGCTATGGGATGGAGTGGGTAGCTCCCACACTCTCATGAGCTTTGTCAGGCCGTGCTCACAACAGATAAACACATGCGGAAGCTATCAAAAAGTGGGTAAAATTTTCGCTTTTAGGCCCGACGGTTTAAAACATATAATTTAAAATAATACGATACTCAAAATATATCCCAGCTATTTAAAACCAACATAACCAATCAATATAGCATACAACACAAGTATCAGACTCTAATCACTGAATACATCGACGAAGCACAGGGCATCCCCTGGCTAACAATACTGATACATAATATATGCTATAAGCTACTGGGATACTCAACCACCTCCTGGGGCACCTCCAGCTGGGCCAGAACCACGACCAGCTGTATAACCTGGACAACACAACAGGCAAGGAAAACAAACCAAGCCCTAGAGGGACATGGGGTCAAACCCCAGTACGGAGAGCAACTATAAATCAGCAATAAACAGCAAGAATAAAATGCAGATGCTATGCATGATATAAGGGACAACATCCAAAAGCTACAACAAAAGAGAGGAAGCCAAAGGACGAAGGGCATAGCTCAAAAGGAATCTGCAACAGATCTGTGGCCACGGTGAGTGCAAGAGTGTGGGAGCTACCCACTCGCCCCTACTCGCCCACCAATACCAGATGCATCAAAACACAACCTGCCGTTGCCCAACCTATGAACTGTGGTCGCCTCAACAGGTCCACTCGGCGCATAGGGGCTAACAAGACCCAGCAGGGATCGCATCCTGGTAGCATAGAACAGCAACTACAAACAACGATGGCTGCAAAAGCTGGAAAGAGATGCAAATGCATGTATGCGCATGCTGGAAATACAATAAGCATAAATCATATGCAAAACACAATAACACCAGCAAGTATACACCACATGGCTCACGGCTATCTCACAACCGCAGCCTCACCAGGCAATAAGCACACGGCAGCCATCATACAAGCAACTACCATTTCATCCAAGCCATTCAAATGCTGCATTTAAAAGCTCAACCCTACCTTAAATCTGCTAAATGCTCACCACCACAAAGCTCATGAAAACCCAGTCCTGAGTCTGTTAAATACACGCATAAACAATTCAGAACGGCTAGCAAACTCACCACAACTCACGGCCAGAAATTCAAAAGCTCATGGCTGGAATTAAAACACTAAAACCAGCACTCAACCTACCCTATACAACTTAACAGGAAACTCAAAACAAGGCCAGGAGCAAGATTCCAAAGCTAATTCGAAAAGCTACCTGCAACTTCGAAACGCACGAACACGAACAGCAACTTCGTGCTTTTGCTCCAGCTAAATACAGCCTCTAAAAATGGTATAGGGTGAAAGAGCTCTTCGAGAGGAGTCCAACGCTACCTCAATCGTCCAAAACAACGGCCGAAAACGATGGGAATCTACCGGAGAAGCTCACGGTGAACAGTAACGAGGGTTCGAAACGAAGAACACAAACGAGGGAAATATTTGCTAAGTATGGGGACTGGTATCTCAATCGAAGACCAAGTCTTCCTATATATAAATCCCGCAGCTGCTGAAATCTTCAAAACAATACACCGACAAAATCAGTCGACACCAACAATTTCCCAAACCAGCAGGTACCAACTAATCAGCAGGTACCAACGAACCAACTGCTGATTCCCAAACAACGCTAAAACAAATCACAAAGCAAACCAACGGTTGGTTCTCAAAACGGCGTCGCGCCAACTTACTCAAACAACGTCGCATAGGATACCAGCAGCTGGGTATCCAGTCGCAAGAACAAAACAATGCAACGCTTCTCTCTGCTGGTTCCAGTCGCAACCTCAAAACGCAGCGTTGCAACTAACTCAAACGACGTCACTCCACTGACGTCATCAAACCTGATAGCAGCACTCGCTAAATACCAGCAGCAAGCTACAGTAACGAACAAATCTCTCGCAGCTGGACAAGCAGTCGCAACATCCAAACGACGACGTTTCCCTCTCGCACTACAGGAATGTTGACCCGCGTTGACATCCGCTTCTGCTGAACAACCAATAGACACACACACGTGATCTACCAGCTGGTACCAGACGCAACATCCAAACGACGTCGCGCCAACTAAACTAAACGCAGTCGTTTTGCCCTCAATACACGAAAACACTAAAGAACCTGCTGATCACAACACGTGCAACCAGACTTCACGCAAACGACGGCGTTTCAGGAATCTCGCGCTAAAACACGCTTCTGCTGGATTCATCACCGACCAGCTCTCACCATAAAAACCAGCTGATACTCAAAATCTCAAAAACACGAAAACTTCCAGAATTGCTCCAAATGCTATTTCAAACCCAAAAATGCCAACCAAACTCTAAAACAAAGATTTAACCAGCAGAAAACTCCCAAAAACCGATACAATCAACAAATAAATCTTAATACAAATCCAGGTCTCACATTTCTCCCCCACTAAAAAGGATAATCCCCGAAATCACAACAACAACTCTGGAAAACAACACAACAGCAAGATACAAAACAGAACTCGCCCAACACAAGGCCAAGAGTTCAAGATAACTGAGAAAACAAATAACAACAACTAGGGAAGAAATACAAACAAAAGCTACAACTTCTGGAAAATATAGCCCAACGGCTACTCAAACAGATGCGGCCACTCGCGCTGCATCTTTTCTTCCAGTTCCCAAGTAGCTTCTTCCCTTCCATGCTTGCTCCATTGCACCATTACTAGCGGAATGGTCTTATTTCTCAGCTGTTTCTCTTTTCTGCCAAGGATTTGCAAAGGATATTCCTGATAGCTCAATGACTGATCTAGCTCTACCTCGTCAGTTCCAATCACATGAGACGGATCTGGCTCATATTTCCTCAACATCGACACGTGGAACACATCGTGAAGAGAGGATAACTCTGACGGCAACAACAACCGATACGCTAAATGGCCAATCCTCTCGACAATCTCATACGGACCAACGTAACGAGGGGCTAACTTTCCCTTGCGTCCAAAACGCATCACACTACGAAACGGAGAAACCTTGAGAAATACGCGATCACCAACCTGAAACTCAAGAGGTCGACGCCTCTTATTCGCATAACTGGCTTGGCGATCCGGGCAGCTTTCATCCGCTGTCTAATAAGATCCACATGATCTTTCATTTGCTGCACAAAGTCAGGGGCAGATAGCTGCTTCTCCCCCACTTCTTCCCAACACACTGGCGATCTCACTTGGGGCCATACAAAGCCTCGAAAGGCACCATGCCAATCGTCACTTGGTAGCTGTTATTATACGAAAACTCGACCAAAGACAACGCGTCTTGCCAACTACCTCCGAAATCCAACACAACAGCACGCAACATATCCTCTAACATCTGGACAGTTCGCTCGGATTGGCCATCTTTCTGGGGGTGATACGCGGTACTCATCGCCAATATGGTTCCCAAAGCTGTTTGCAAACTCTTCCAAAACCTGGAAGTAAACCTCGGATCTCGGTCAGATATGATTGAAACAGGCACACCGTGCAATCTAACAACAAAATCAACGTACAGCTTCGCCATCTTCTTCAGCGAGAAGGTCATCCCATAGGGAATGAAGTGTGCAGACTTAGACAAACGGTCTACAACTACCCAAACAGCATCACATCCTTGGCTGGAACGAGGCAAATGCGTCACAAAATCCATCGCAATGTGCTCCCAATTCCATTGGGGCACCTCTAAACTCTGCAACAGACCACCAGGTCACATCCTTTCGGCCTTTACCATCTGGCAATTCAAACAACGAGCAACGAAACCAGCAACATCACTCTTTAGGCCAGCCCACCAAAACTGCGGCTTCAAAGCATGGTACATCTTTCGTGCACCAGGATGAACACTATGTCTGCTGCAATGCGCCTCTCGAAGGATCTCCTCCTTCAAATCGATAAAATTGGGCACAACCAACCTACCACGGAACCTCAAACATCCATCGGACGAAACAGAATAGTCCTCAAGTTCGCCAGCCCTGACTTTCATCTTCAACTCGTGGATAGATGGATCGGTCCTCTGAGCTGCTCGAATGGTGGAAACAATCTACGGTTCCACTTGAAATGATGAAACCATTACACAATCCCCAGCCGTATAAAATCTCCAACCCGTAGTGTTAAGATGCTCTTGGTCCTTGGAGATGTACAACGAGGCAAGCATCTCACTAGCCTTCCTGCTCAAAGCATCAGCCACTACGTTCGACTTCCCAGGCTGGTATTTAATCTCACAGTCAAAGTCCTTAAGCAACTCCATCCACCGTCGCTGTCTCATGTTCAAGTCAGGCTGTGAAAACAAGTACTGCAAACTCTTGTGGTCGGAGTTGTGAGGATTGAGAATTTAGATTAGTGATTAATTGATTTGATTTGGGATTAATCACATAGATTTTGAAGTCCCTGCTGATTTTGAACGTTGCGTAAATTTTTGGAAATTCAATCTAGCGATTTTTGGTGCAAAGCTATTAACAGCACGCTACTGTAGCGGAGTCAACGCAGGTCAACCTTACTGTAGCTCGCTGCTGGTGGAATTGGAATCAGCAGAGGTGATGTAAGCGTGACGCATTAAGATCTGCTGGTTTTAGTTCGAGTTGAAGTTGCTGCTGGTAGATGTTGCACTTAGCGTGAGATTGAATGAGGAAGCAACACGTGTTAGTCAACATATTTGGAGCGTTGACTACTAGATTCAGCAGTTGCGCTAGTGGAGGACGATCAGCAGATGGTTTGAGGAATCAGTCGCAAGAGCTGTCGATAGATATGATGATGTAGGCGTGACGTATTCCTTTCTGCTGGCAGTAGTTTGCGTTGCGATGGTTGCTGCTGACCAGCAGGCACGCAAATACTATAATGTTGAGAAGTGACGTCGTTTGGATTAGTTGATGCGTCGACGTTTTGAGTAATTTCACGCGACCAACAGATGGATTGTTTTGCTTGCGAGAGCTGTTGTCAGCTGGTGTTTGCTACGGCGTCGTTTGGATAAGTTGGAACGGTGTCGTTTTGAAGTGTTTACGTGCGATTGCTTATTTGGTCGTTGCTGCTGAATTTAACGAAAGGAAAAGAGAGGGCTGCTGCTGATAGACTCCTGCTGGACGCTTCGATTGATTTTAATGAATCAGCAGGCGAGGCTTTAAGAGATATTTATAAAAGTGTTGATCGACACTTAGAATTATTTTGAGCCAGATATTTCTTATCTCCTCTTCTCCAAACCCTCGTCGAGCTACTGTTCACCGTGATTTTCCACCGCCGATTTCCATCGCATCCAGCCTTTGTTTTTGACGTTCTTGGTGGTGCTGGACTCCTTGAGACTTGCTCTTTCCATTGATACTAGTTTGGAAGCTAGGAGCGACGAGTTGAGAAATCCCATAGGCCCTGCTCGTTCGTGAATCGCTGGTTTCGTTGAGCAGATTCAGCAGTTGTTTCTTTTGAGCTTTTGGGTGAGCATTTCTTGTAGTTTGAGCTCGGTTTTTAGTAGTTAATGCCTGCGTAGAAGTGTAGGATCGAAGTATGCTTCTGGCCGTAGGATTAGCGTGATTGTGTAGCTGAATTGAGCTAAGATATTAGCTATGTTGTAACAGATTTCAGCTTCCAGGAAGTTCCTGCTGCGTGAGTTGAGCCAGGAGAAATCTGTTAGGTAATTCGAAGAAGGAAGGTACTAATTGAGCAGCTCTTAGCAGCTTTGAGCTTGGGCATGGCTATAATTCGATGTTGTGAAATCTGTGGCTTTACTGATATGTGCTTACGTGAATCAGTTACTGTTTTGATTGAATGTGTATACTGTTTTACGTTTAGACATATTATGTATTAAACATGGATATTGAATGGCATTCATGCATACATCTTGAGCCTGATTTACAGATTTGATTTGATAACCTGATTTGGGTGCCACGTTGTGACTGGCCGACTGTTGGGTCGTGCCCGAAAAGTCCAACGCTATCGTCGGAGCGGTGACTACCGGATACGAGTGTCTACCGCCGAGCTGTGATGGGCTAACGGGCCCCGATGATCACGGACCGATGATTTCCCGGTTGAAAGACCGTGGTATAGAGGCGACATGTTATGAATTGCCGGTTGTTGCACCGGTCTAGCTGACTGATTTCTTTTAATAGCCTCATGCATTCATAGCATTGTTTTATAGCATGCTGCTTGTTTATCTGCTTTGATAGCTCTTCGTACTGAGGCTTGACCTCGTACTTGTTTCCTGCTTTTGTTTTGTTTGGGTCTATGTTGCCCATTTGCAGGAACATCAGGTAATCAAGCTGGACCGAGTGGAAGTTCAGCTGGTCGATCCCCGCGTCCCTGAGTCCCAGTCTATTTATGATATGTATTGAACCGGGGGATGCCCCGTGTTATCATGTATTTGGGGACCTGTTTTTTGAATTGATATTATGTGGTTACTTGTTGCATGAGTTCGAGTTAACTCATATTTTGAGTATTGAATATTTTGAATGTATGATTTGAAGTTCAGGCCTATTGTATTTCGAAAAATTTTTAAACCCTGATTTTAAGCTTCCGTGTTTGTGCGCTTATTATGTGTTAATTTTTAGTAATTAGCACGGGGCCTGACATTTTTGGTATCAGAGCTTAAACTGGGATAAGCTCGATTTCTTTTTATCACACTCGAGTCTAGGCACAGAGTTTTGATTTGATTTTGATTGCCTCTGTGACTTATGTGATCTATTATCTGTCTTGTTGTTATATCTGCTGTGAGATCTTACCTCTAGGCTTGTTTAGATGCCACCGAGATGAGGAGGAGGTAGGAGGACTAGACGTTCCGTGGAGGAATCTAGAGCAGGTAGTGATGATGACGCTCAGGTTGAGGACTTCACTAGGCAGATAGGTGGAATGGAGTTAGTCTTAGCCCGATTTCAGCGGACGAACCCGCCGACGTTGGCCGGTACTGAGGGTGGCGCTAGGGCTGAGGCGTGGCTTGTTCAGATGGAGGAGCTGTTTGATACCCTGGAGTACGCTCCGGAAAAGAGACTGAAGTTGGCAGTGCTGTAGCTACGAGATGATGCACAGCGCTGGTGGAGGAGTACTTCTAGGATGCTTCGAGATAGTGGGACGGAGCTCACTTGGGATGTTTTCTGTGAGGCTTTTCGACGCAAATACACTCCAGAGTCCTACTTCGCTAGCCGTGAGCGTGAGTTTGATAATTTGAAGCAGGGTGATATGCGTGTGGCCGAGTATGCGAGGCGGTTTTCTGCGCTTATAGTGTACATGCCATCTGTGGTGAACCAAGAGCGAATGAATAGGAACAAGTTCTTGAAGGGCTTGAGACCTGACCTTTATCGGATGGTTCTGTCTGGATCCCCGACGACCTTCATGGAAGCTGTGAACAATGCGGTGGATATCGAGGAGAGTTTGATGGATCCCGAGGCTCCAGTGCATCAGACGACCGCGCGTGCTTTGCAGCCAGCTCAGGCGGTGTCGCAATTGTATCAGTCTCCTCAGGGGTCACAGCAGTCGAGTCGCCAGCAGTTTAGACCTAGAGGGAAGCAATTCAAGAAGAAGGGCCATTCGAGTTCTTCTGGTTCCGTGAGCTCTGGTTCTGGCAGTGGTTCTGGTAGCGGTTCTGGAGGCGGATTCTGTAGTCAGTGCAGAGGGAGGCATGAGACTTCGCAGTGTCGAGGAGTCCGAGGACTTTGCCATCTATGTGGTCAGCCGGGACATTTTGCTAGAGTGTGTCCTTCGATTGGAGGGCGGTCTACTGGTCAGTCGCAGCAGGGTTCCGCTAGTGGTTCTTCTCAGCGCCAGCAACCTTTTGCTCAGTCCGAGCGATCTGGTTTTCAGCCTCGTGAGCCGTCACGTTTTGGAGGACCTTCCTGACCCCCGTTTCAGATTCCCCAGCAGGCGCAGGCGAACGCCTTGATGGAGATCAGGCTGAGGAGACTCCGGGCATGGTGATTAGAGGTACATGCTCTATTTATGATTATCCTACGAGAGTTTTTTTTGACACTGGTGCATCACACTCTTTCATATCTGAGATATTTGTGTTTGAGCGTGGGTTGAGTTCTTCCCCGACTGTGTGATGTTGTTTCTGTGTCTACTCCTGCTGGTCTGAACCTGTGTTCTCGAGAGATAGTTGTAGATTGCCTGCTTAGGTTTGATGAGCATGTTTTGGTGACCAATTTGATTGTGTTGGGGATTAGAGATTTCGACTGTATTTTGTGAATGGACGTGTTATCTAGCTATAAGGCTACCGTTGATTGCTTCCATGGTGTGGTGAGATTCGCCCTGATACGGGTGAGAGGTGGGATTTCTACGGCATGGATTCGAGGTCGAAGATTACCCTAGTGTCCGCTATGGAGATGTTTAGCTTGCTATCGCTAGGTAATGCAGGATTCATGATCTATGCACTCGATAGTTCCCAGGAGCAGCGATTAGAGTTGCGTGACATCCCCGTTGTTCGAGAGTTTCCCGACGTGTTTCCAGATGAGATTCCTGGATTCCCTCCTCGACGTGAGGTCGACTTCAGTATTGATTTGGTGCCCGGTACCGCCCCGATTTCTAGAACTCCTTACCGGCTGGCGCCCGCAGATTTTAAAGAGCTGAAGGAACAGTTGAGTGATCTCCTGGAGAAAGGCTTCATCAGACCGAGTATGTCGCCTTGGGGAGCTCCGATTGTATTTGTGAAGAAGAAAGATGGCACTATGAGGATGTGTGTGGAGTTCAGACAGTTGAATAAGGCCACAGTGAAGAACAAGTATCCTCTGCCGAGGATTGATGACTTGTTCGATCAATTGCAGGGATCGATTGTTTACTCGAAGATTGACTTGCGCTCTGGTTATCACCAGTTGCGAATTAGAGACGCTGACGTGGCAAAGACAGCCTTCCGGACTCGATATGGGCATTTTGAGTTTCTTGTCATGCCTTTTGGATTGACGAATGCCCCTGCTGTCTTTATGGATTTGATGAATCGCGTCTTCAGCGAGTATATCGATCGGTTCGTTATCGTCTTCATATATGACATCTTGGTGTACTCGAGGAGCAAGAGAGAGCACAAGGAGCATTTGAGACTTGTATTGCAGAGATTGAGAGACTCGCATCTCTATGCCAAATTCAGCAAGTGCGAGTTTTGGCTCGATAGGATTATCTTTTTGGGTCATGTGATTTCGGCACAAGGAATTTCGATAGATCCGAGCAAGGTCGAAGCAGTGCTTAACTGGGAGAGACCTCGGAACGTTTCAGAGATCCGTAGTTTCTTGGGGTTTGCCGGCTACTATAGGCGTTTTATTGAGAAGTTTTCTTCGATAGCCAAGCCTATGACGCAATTGACTCAGAAAGATAAGAGATTTGTATGGACTGATGAATGCGAGTACACTTTTCAGACGCTGAAGGAGAAGTTGACTACTGCTCCTGTTTTGGCCCTACCGTCTGTCTCCGGAGGATTTGTTGTGTGCTCCGATACTTCTCTGAGTGGTTTAGGGTGTGTTTTGATGCAGAACGGGTACGTGATCGCATATGCGTCTCGACAGCTGAAGCCTCACGAGACGAGGTACCCGGTTCATGATTTGGAGTTGGCTGCAATAGTGTTTGCCTTGAATATTTGGCGGCATTATCTTTATGGTGAAGAATTTGTGGTGTACACCGACCACAAGAGCCTGAAATATATCTTCACGCAGTCAGATTTGAACATGAGGCAACGACGCTGGATGGAATTGCTTAAGGATTTTGACTGTGAGATTCAGTATCAGCCTGGGCGAGTGAACTTAGTAGCCGACGCTTTGAGCATAAAGACCCAGCCTGATATGTTAGCATCCTTGAGTATTTCAAAAGTTCATGAGGAGTTGAGTACTTCTGGTTGGCAATTCCAGCCGGGTGATCAGTATTTCTTTGTTTCTTCTCTTCAGGTGGAACCGCAGATTGTGATGAACATCAGGGAGGCGCAGAGGACCGACCCCTATATCCATGAATTGAGGATTAAGGCGCAGTCAGGTCAGTCTGATGATTTCTCTGTTGCTTCTGATGGATGCTTGAGATTCCGAGGTAGATTAGTAGTTCCTAACCTGATTGATTTGAAGGAGACCCTCATGAATGAAGCACATTCTAGTTGGTACAGTGTGCATCCATGCGAGCGAAAGATGTACCATGCCTTGAAGTCTCACTACTGGTGGACAGGTATGAAGAGCGACATTTCGGCTTTTGTTGCTAGATGTCTGAATTGCCAGCAGGTCAAGGCTGAGAGGATGAGACCTGGTGGTTTGCTGCAGAGCTTGGAGGTGCCCCAATGGAATTGGGAGCACATCGCCATGGATTTCGTGAATCATCTACCTCGATCGAGTAGGGGATGCGATGCGATCTGGGTTGTGATTGATATACTTTCGAAATCAGCCCGTTTCATTCCCTATGATGTGAGGTGTTCGATGAAAAAGATGGCGAAATTGTACATCGACCATGTGGTTAGATTGCATGGAGTTCCGGTTTCAATAGTGTCTGACAGAGATCCGAGGTTCACTTCTCGCTTTTGGAAGAGTCTGCAAGCAGCAATGGGTTCGAGATTGGCGATGAGCACAGCCTATCACCCACAGACAGACGTACAGTCTGAGCGGACTATCTAGACTTTAGAGGATATTCTGCGAGCGGTAGTGATGGATTTCAGCGGTGGCTGGCAGGATTCGCTTTCCTTTGTGGAGTTTTCGTATAACAACAGCTACCAAGTCACTATTGGAATGGCTCCGTTTGAGGCTTTGTATGGTCGAAAGTGCAGATCCCCGATCTGTTGGGAAGAAGTTGGCGAGAGACAGCTTTCTGTTAGAGTAGATGTCCAACTAGCCAACTTGTGGCGTGTGGGTTTTATAGACTCTTGTACAAACAGTCTTTATATATGATATTCGCATTTACTTATATGGCGTTCTTTACTTTCATTATGTGTGTAATTATTTACAATTGCGTTGAGTAAAGACCTAGAATGCACTAAAGCGTATGTTAGATGTGATAGTGGATATGACGGCTATCATGAAACACATCTAATAGTCGCTGTGTATTCTGAACATGTTCCTAGTCGATTGGGCCGTCAAAATGAGGATAAGGCCGCCCGAGTTCGAGACTAGTATTTGCGATGTGAAGTACCATGTTTCATTGGTAGGGAACATTGTGATGTTCTGAGCATGCAGATAGATAGTGACCTGGTGACCTATCGAACTACCCTCGTTCGGACTTTCCAAGTGGTTACCATTTGTCGAGTGGATAAGTCCGAGGTCTTGGTTGTATTGATTAGTCCTCAAAACTCGAAACGTCATTGAAACTCTACATGATAGGCGTCTCACTTTGACCCGTTTGCCGACTCTCTTGGGGTCATAAGGCGTCGGGAATGGGTGAGACCCCGATGCATGTAGGAGTCGATGCATCGTTGTCGAGGATTCACCGCTCGCAGACATGCGTGGATATCCTATGCTATCTGAGGGGATAATAGTGTATAAATCTCTGGCCAGAGTACTAGAAGTGTTTTAGGTAAATGTGTTTACCTAGTTACACTCGCGATGTCACTATTCGATCTCCAAGATGTATGCATAGCTATCGGATCTTTAGCGACTCTCGATTTACCAATGGTCGTTGATCTGATCGGGATATATGGATTGAAAGGACCGTACTGTACGCTAACCACGACCAACTGGTTCTTGCAGGCACTATCAGTGATACCTAGGGGATCATGGGGCGATGTTGCTAGACGCATTACCATGATCCGTTGGGCAAGTCCGGAATTGTTATTCCGGAGCCGCAATGGTTGTGGGCCCACGGCTAGCTGTATCCCTGAACCATTGAGGGTCACACAAGTACTAGATTCGAGATTCCTGCACGGATACTCAGCTCAATGTGTTGAGCACGAGAAGAGGATTTCGGGAAGTGCGACTTCCTAAAAGTCAACAGGGGTCAAACCGGGGTTTCCCACTTTTGAGGGGAAAAACGGTCTTTTTGCACTGGGGTTCTGAAAAACGGTTTTTTAGATCATATTATTCAGTTTCGGAAACTAAGTAGATCGGTCCGATCTGATTGGCGATCGGAGTTACGATGAAGTCTCGGTGGTGGAGATGAACTGAATGTTCATTGTTGGACCGGGCCCGTTGGGCCGGTCCAAGTCCAACTCTTAATGTTTTTCGGATCTGATCAATATGATTTTGCCATAATTGTATCTAATAGTTGAATTTTCAGATCGGATCAACCAAAAATTCGAAATTTTGATTCAGCCGCCGGGCCGCCGCCTTGCGCGGCGGCGCCTCTCTCCCATGCGCATGAACGCGCGCGCTGGCGCGACTGTCGCGCGGTGGCCACGCGCGATGTGCGGTGGAGGCTGCCCGATGGTGCGCTGATCTTGCGCCGCTGCCTTGCATGTCGATGGGCGAGACGTTGCACGCTGGCCGCGCGACGGTGCTTCCCTCGTCGCACGCAGGGGGCGCAACTCGTGTCGCCACCATGCGCCGCTGCTGGTCGAAGATGCACAGCGCTTGAACGCGCGCTGGTCGCGCGATCATCGCGTGCTGGCCGGACGCCGCTGCTGGAGTGGGCGACGCATGGCGCCGCTTGGTAGACGTTGCGCGCGCGACGTCGCGTTGCGCTTCGCACGATGTTGCGCGGCAGCCGCCGCGAGTTTTCTTGTGGTGGCGCCGCCGCCGGCCGGTGCCGCTTCGGCGAG
>KV020327.1:0-13384 GCA_001598015.1 Dorcoceras hygrometricum | reverse complement strand
TTTCAAAACTCATGGCATATGGATAGGGGGAGGAATGTCTATTCAATTGCAGAGAGATTTCCTAAAAGGAAAGAGCGGCAACATCTCATCCGACTAGCTGACAGATTGCGCGAGATCTATGGATGCCAAGATGTCTAGGGCTGAGCGAGGCTAAGCCCTAGTGAAAAATGGAAGAGATTATGTGGATTGAATCCTCTATTGCTCCTCTGGTCCATATATATGAAGATTTTTGAGTAGCACAGACTTCATTTTCAAAACTCCATGCATACATGTTGATTACGACAAACTGTCTTACCGTGCATAAAATCTTTTATTTCGAAAATAAAATTACCCCATGTTCTGTTGATGGGGAGTTTTGTTTTAAATATTAAGGGGGAGACAATATTTCAAACTCTTTTTGATTCCCACAAAAAGGGGAAGAAATATTTCAAGCACAAACATACCTGCATATGTTTATCCAGATTTTGTGTAAATCAAAAAGGGGGAGATTGTTGGATCTGTTTTTACAGATCAGAATCTAAGTTTTGATTCACACAAAATCTGTTACTACTTTACTAACGATTTAAATTAAGTGCGTAGGTTGAGCTGAACAGAAAAACGCGATTTCGGAGGCCTAAACAAAGGAATTTGGCCGAAAAGCAGCTTAGGTAACCACAAAAGTGGTGAGTCTTGCTCGTTGGACCGTTCCAGAGGGATCAGCACCGGCCTTGGGTGAAAATATGCAAGCTCATACCGGACCCTGCGAGCTGCATGAAGAGAAAAGTAGCAGCTCAGAAGAAAGCTGGAACAAAGCACTGATAGCAGATTGATTAGAGCTGATAGCAGTGCAGATTAATGAGTAGTCCAAGCTAGAACAGTAAGGGAACGCCCAAGCTGGTATAGCATAGGCTACTATCACATCTAACATACGCTTTAGTGCATCTAGGTCTTTACTCAACACAATTGTAAATCATTACACACATAATGAAAGTAAAGAATGCCATATAAGAAAATGCGAATATCATATATAAAGATCGTTTGTACAAGAGTCAATAAAGCCCA
The DNA here is from genome assembly GCA_001598015.1 of Dorcoceras hygrometricum. Taxonomy (NCBI): domain Eukaryota; kingdom Viridiplantae; phylum Streptophyta; class Magnoliopsida; order Lamiales; family Gesneriaceae; genus Dorcoceras; species Dorcoceras hygrometricum. The sequence continues at coordinate 12,343 of KV020327.1, read as the reverse complement.
CACGCCACAAGTTGGCTAGTTGGGCATCTACTCTAACAGGAAGAAGGGGAGATGTAGGAGATTGAGCTCCGAACTTCAGAAACAAATTCAGCGTATCTTTCTTTACTGTTTTCAGTATTTACATTCATACTCATCACATATGTTCTTACGCGTTTATAACTGTTTAATTGGGTTTCGAACGATAGAGTGCAGTTTGAGTTATTTCCGCTTGTTTTATTTACATTACTCAATCTGTATCTCGGTGCACAAAGTATTAAAGAACACTGAGCTACTGCAGCTCAAGTTAAGTTAATCAGTTCGTTTGACCGAAGTGTCGAGCTGGTTCTAGTCTTCCAGCTGGAACTGGCATGTTTAGCGCTCGCCTTATATCAGGCTGGTTTCAACTTTCAGCTGAATTCAGCTTGATATTTGCGAACCCGGCTTCAACTTCTAGCTGAATCCTACGTCTTGTGATTCTATCTGGTTACACCTTCTAGCACTGGTTATTGATCGAATAACTAGTCATTGCACATCGATAGAGGAAATTCGATCCTAACAAGTTGTATCAGAGCATGTTGTTCTTGAATAGTGCATTTTATTCAAAAATGTTTTTTAAACAGTTTTTAAATATACGCTCTGATATCTGTTCGAAAGCCTGTCTGTACTACAAATCTTTAAAGCTTTCAAAACTCATGGCATATGGATAGGGGGAGGAATGTCTATTCAATTGCAGAGAGATTTCCTAAAAGGAAAGAGCGGCAACATCTCATCCGACTAGCTGACAGATTGCGCGAGATCTATGGATGCCAAGATGTCTAGGGCTGAGCGAGGCTAAGCCCTAGTGAAAAATGGAAGAGATTATGTGGATTGAATCCTCTATTGCTCCTCTGGTCCATATATATGAAGATTTTTGAGTAGCACAGACTTCATTTTCAAAACTCCATGCATACATGTTGATTTCGACAAACTGTATTCCCGTGCATAAAATCTTTTATTTAGAAAATAAAATTACCCCATGTTCTGTTGAGGGGGAGTTTTGTTTTAAATATTAAGGGGGAGACAAGATTTCAAACTCTTTTTGATTCCCACAAAAAGGGGGAGAAATATTTCAAGCATAAACATACCTGCATATGTTTATCCAGATTTTGTGTAAATCAAAAAGGGGGAGATTGTTGGATCTATTTTTACAGATCAGAATCTAAGTTTTGATTCACACAAAATCTGTTACTACTTTACTAACGATTTAAATTAAGTGCGTAGGTTGAGCTGAACAGAAAAACGCGATTTCGGAGGCCTAAACAAAGGAATTTGGCCGAAAAGCAGCTTAGGTAACCACAAAAGTGGTGAGTCTTGCTCGTTGGACCGTTCCAGAGGGATCAGCACCGGCCTTGGGTGAAAATATGCAAGCTCATACCGGACCCTGCGAGCTGCATGAAGAGAAAAGTAGCAGCTCAGAAGAAAGCTGGAACAAAGCACTGATAGCAGATTGATTAGAGCTGATAGCAGTGCAGATTAATGAGTAGTCCAAGCTAGAACAGTAAGGGAACGCCCAAGCTGGTATAGCATAGGAAAACTAAGCTGGTACAATGAGGGGACGCCCGAACTAATCCAGCTAAGGACAACCAGCTGGGAAGCAACCAGCTCGAAGACCAGCTGGGGGAAAAACCAGCTCAGCAATCAGCTGGTAGAGACCAGCCCAAAGCTCAGCAACCAGCTCAGTGGACAATCCAGCTCATATCAAAGAAGAAACAAAAGCAAGTTGGTTAAGGTCAAACCAGCTCAACAGAGAGAAGAGCAGAGATCAGGAGCAGAATCTATCAAATCAACGAGCAAAGCAAATTTGAACTTAAACTTATGCGAAGACAGTTTATTAGAGTTAAATTGATTTGCTGAGTTGTCCACATCAGGTACAGATTTTTACAGTGCGCACATGCTCAAATTCTACAAAGCCTGCAGAAGCATTAAATGCAAAGGACACAGAGTACAACTATGACAGAACTTTTCAGAAGCCTTTACAACGGCTATATGCTTTGTGTCCAACGGATTAAATCTGAACAGAGGCTATATATAAGATGAGCAGCAGAAGATGAAATGGGAGAGGTGTGCATGCGCCATAACAGTGAGAGTGTGTTGTGCAAATCCGAAAAGAAAACACTTGAATACGCACAACACTTGATCTGGGGAGATAGCAGAAAACCAGCTCAAACCAGGAGCACTTCGCAGAGTGTGTGAGATTTAATTCATTGAGAGATTGTGCTTACACTGTAAATCTCTCACACACACATTCACTCATATTCGAGAGTTGAGCGAAAGAGATAAAGAGTGAATGCGATTCAATGATCTCCATTGTAGTCTTTGGACAGAGACGTTAAACAAGTCCTTGTAGCCTTTCTCACTAAGGCGTAAAAGAAGTGAAGTTAGTCACACAACTTGTGGGCTGGTGTGCAGTGGTAGAAGCTAGGAGTTCTTGTGGCTTCGGGTCGTAGAGAGTGGGTCACAGCGAGGATCGTTGTAATCAAAGTCTTCTAGTGGATCCTTCCCGTGGCGGAAGAAGGGGAGATGTAGGAGATTGAGCTCCGAACTTCCAGAAAAAAATTCAGCGTATATTTCTTTAATGTTTTGAGTATTTACATTCGTACGCATCACATATTTGCTTACGCGTTTATAACTATTTAATTGGGCTAATGTTTTGAGTATTTACATTCGTACGCATCACATATTTGCTTACGCGTTTATAACTATTTAATTGGGCTTCGAACAATAGAGTGCAGTTTGAGTTATTTTCGCATGTTTTATTTACATTACTCAATCTGTATCTCGGTGCACAAAGTATTCAAAAACACTGAGCTATTGCAGCTCAATTTAAGTTAATTAGATCGTTCGACCGAAGTGTCGAGCTGGTTCTAGTCTTCCAGCTTGAACTGGCATGTTTAGCGCTCGCCTTATATCAGGCTGGTTTCAACTTTCAGCTGAATTCAGCTTGATCTTTGCGAACCCGGCTTCAACTTCTGGCTGAATCCTACGTCTTGTCATTCGATCTGGGTATACCCTCTAGCACTGGTTATTGATCGAATAACTAGTCATTGCACATCGATAGAGGGAATTCGATCCTAACAAGTGGTATCAGAGCAGGTTGTTCTTGAATAGTGCATTTTATTTGAAAAATGTTTTTTTAAAACAGTTTTTAAATATACGCTCTGATATCTGTTCGAAAGCCTGTCTGTACTAAAAATTTTTAAGGCTTTCAAAACTCATGGCATATGGATAGGGGGAGGAATGTATACTCAATTTCAGAGCGATTTCCCGAAAGGAAAGAGCGGCAACATCTCTTCCGACGAGCTGACAGATTGCACGAGATCTGTGGATGCCAAGATCTCTAGGGCTGAGCGAGGCTAAGCCCTAGTGAAAAATGGAAGAGATTATGTGGATTGAATTCTCTATTGCTCCTCTGGTCCATATATATGAAGATTTTTGAGTAGCACAGACTTCATTTTCAAAACTCCATGCATACATGTTGATTTCGACAAATTGTCTTCCCGTGCATAAAATCTTTTATTTCGAAAATAAAATTACCCCATGTTCTGTTGATGGGGAGTTTTGTTTTAAATATTAAGGAGGAGACAATATTTCAAACTCCTTTTGATTCCCACAAAAAGGGGGAGAAATATTTCAAGCACAAACATACCTGCATATGTTTATCCAGATTTTGTGCAAATAAAAAAGGTGGAGATTGTTGGATCTGTTTTTACAGATCAGAATCTAAGTTTTGATTCACATAAAATCTGTTACTACTTTACTAACGATTTAAATTAAGTGCGCAGGCTGAGCTGAACAGAAAAACGCGATTTCGGAGGCCTAAACAAAGGAATTTAGTCGAAAAGTAGCTTAGATCACCACGATGTGGTGAGTCTTGCTCGTTGGACCGTTCCGGAGGGAGCAGCCCCAGCCTCGGGCAAAAATATGCAAGATCATCCCGGACCCTGAGAGCTGGATGAAGAGAAATGTAGCAGCTCAGAAGCAAGCTGGAACAAAGCACTGATAGCAAATTGATTGAGAGCTGATAGCAGTGCAGATTAAGGAGTAGTCCAAGCTAGAACAGTAAGGGGCCCGCCAAGCTGGTATAGCATAGGACAACTTAGCTGGTACAGTGAGGGGACGCCCGAACTAATCCAGTTAAGGACAACCAGCTGGGAAGCAACCAGCTCGAAGACCAGCTGGGGGAAAAACCAGCTCAGCAACCAGCTGGTAGAGACCAGCCCAAAGCTCAGCAACCAGCTCAGTGGACAGTCCAGCTCATATCAAAGAAGAATTAGAAGCAAGCTGGTTCAGGTCAAACCAGCTCAACAGAGAGAAGAGCAGAGATCAAGAGCAGAATCTATAAAATCAACGAGCAAAGCAAATTTGAACTTAAACTTAGGCGAAGACAGTTATTAGAGTTCAAACTGATTTGCTGACTTGTCCACATCAGGTACAGATTTGTACAGTGAGCACATGCTCAAAGTCTACAAAGCCTGCAGAAGCATTAAATGCAAAGGACACAAAGTACAACTATGACAGAACTTTTCAGAATCCTTTACAACGGCTATATGCTTTGTGTCCAATAGATTAAATCTGCACAGAGGCTATATATAAGATGAGCAGCAGAAGATGAAAAGGGAGAGGTGTTCATGCGCCATAACAGTGAGAGTGTGTTGTGCAAATCCGAAAAGAGAACACTTGAAGACGCACAACACTTGATCTGGGGAGATAGCAGAAAACCAGCTCAAACCAGGAGCACTTCCCAGAGTGTGTGAGATTTAATTCATTGAGAGATTGTGCTTACAATGTACATCTCACACACACACACACATTCACTCATATTCGAGAGTTGAGCGAAATAGATAAAGAGTGAATGTGATTCAAATGCTCTCCATTGTAGTCTTTGGACAGAGACGTTACACACACACACACACATTCACTCATATTCGAGAGTTGAGCGAAATAGATAAAGAGTGAATGTGATTCAAATGCTCTCCATTGTAGTCTTTGGACAGAGACGTTAAACAAGTCCTTGTAGCCTTTCTCACTGAGGCGTAAAAGAAGTGAAGTTAGTCACACAGCTTGCGGGCTGGTGTGCAGTGGTAGAATCTAGGAGTTCTTGCAGCTGCAAGTCGTAGAGAGTGGGTTACAGCGAGGATCGTTGTAATCAAAGTCTTCTAGTGGATTCTTCCCGTAGCGGAAGAAGGGGAGATGTAGGAGATTGAGCTCTGAACTTCCAGAAACAAATTCAGCATATCTTTCTTTACTGTTTTCAGTATTTACATTCATACACATCACATATTTTCTTACGCGTTTATAATTGTTTAATTGGGCTTTGAACGATAGAGTGCAGTTGGAGTTATTTCCTTATGTTTTATTTACATTACTCAATCTGTATCTCGGTGCACAAAGTATTAAAGAACACTGAGCTATTTCAGCTCAAGTTAAGTTAATCAGATAGTTCGACCGAAGTGTTGAGCTGGTTCTAGTCTTCCAGCTGGAACTGGCATGTTTAGTGCTCGCCTTATATCAGGCTGGTTTCAACTTTCAGCTGAATTCAGCTTGATTTTTGCGAAGCCAACTTCTGGCCGAATCCTGCGTCTTGTCATTCGATCTGGTTACACCCTCTAGCACTGGTTATTGATCGAATAACTAGTCATTGCACATAGATAGAGGGAATTCGATACTAACAAGTGGTATCAGAGCAGGTATCAAGTGGTATCAGAGCAGGTTGTTCTTGAATAGTGCATTTTATTCGAAATTTTTTTTTAAACAGTTTTAAAATATACGCTCTGATATCTGTTCAAAAGCCTGTCTGTACTACAAATTTTTAAAGCTTTCAAAACTCATTGCATATGGATTGGGGGAGGAATGTCTATTCAATTGCAGAGAGATTTCCCGAAAGGAAAGAGCGACAACATCTCTTCCGACGAGCTGACAGATTACGCGAGATCTGTGGATGCCAAGATCTCTAGGGCTGAGCGAGGCTAAGCCCTAGTGAAAAATGGAAGAGATTCTGTGGATTGAATCCTCTATTGCTCCTCTGGTCCATATATATGAATATTTTTGAGTAGCACTGTTAAGATAAAATTTATTAGTTTTGGTGATAAAAAATAATACAAGTATTAAAGATAACATCTGGACAGACAGACGTTGAAGATTATTAGCTACGTATTTGGAGCTATGTTCATTTCAGACGTTGAGTTGAAGCACTCAGATATTGGGTTGAATTATTGCAGACGTAAAGATTTCAGACGTTGTATATTCACGGGCTATCAGATTCTGAATTGGACTCAGACGTTGACTACAGTTGACTTGAATTCAGAAGTTGGGTATATGTTTCAGAAGTCCAGTATATTCAGTCGTTGGGATTCAGTTGTTGTTGTGATATTAGACGCAATCATTCAGGTGTTAGCGTGTTTCTTAACGTTAGCAACTACGTCGTTTGGATAAGTTGAAACGACAACGTTTGGTTTAGCGCTAGGATTCAGACGTTGGGTTTTGCGTGAATTCAGCCGTGGTTAGCATTCAGACGTTGGAGCCTTCAGTCGTTACAACCAGCCGTTACGCAGTGTTCATATACATCGCTCTTCTCTATTTTACAAAAAGGGGGGGATATTTCAGATGTCTTGTTACATTCAGCTGTTGGAATAACTCAATTGTTAAAAGCACTCAGCTGTTGCAAGTTCTTCAATGTATTTATCTTTTCAGTTGTAACAGCGACGTCTTCATAAACAACGATGAAAGAAATTGAAGAAATTTCAGGCGCAAGCGATGAACTGATTATAACACGATCATATATTCAAAATGGAAAGAATCAATGGTGGAGATTATCGTACATATGCCTTGAATTAAGGAGACAACGTCAGTATTATTTTGGGTAAATAGTACACAACACACAGAGGACGTTATACTTTGTTTGCACAAAAATGGAAAGACGACAATCTTGGCTCTGATGAAGCGCAATTTACTTGTAGTGGAGCAGGATATACGGTTGTACAATCAGCAGATTTTCAAAAGGGATTTTGTTTCCTTAGCGAAGTTAAATGACCGTTGTGAACGAAGAGTATATATAGAGCTGGAATTTGAACTGAAGATGCTCTTGAATCTCTTGCTCACTCTCCGTCGTTCTGCGATTCTTCGTCCATTGCTCTCGAGCTTATTGCTTGTCTACGAACATCACTTACCTAAAAGCTCTCAAACTCGAAGAACAGTCAATCCAGATTTCATAGAAAATGCCTTCGAGTTCATCTTCTGGTTACCTTGTGTAATCAAGTTTCAGTGTTAGAAACCAGAAGATTTACAGCCTCAATAGATTTGTATTTCATTGTTTCATTCATTGTTGAGCCTGTAACAAACGTGCTTCACAAAGCCGTTTGAGAAGAAAATACTAAGTGTTGTAAACAGCAGCTGCGCCTGCTTATTGTTTGGTGTTGCTAGGAGTTCACCTGGAGCGAGACTCGGTGACTGGGTGTTTGCAGAAGAGCTGTAATCATCAAATCTTCTAGTGGTACCTTCCTGAAAAGGAATAAGGGGAGACATAGGATATTGATATCCGAACTTCATAAACAAATCTCTTATCCCTTAAAATTTTACATTACTGCATTTATTTACTGTACACTGTTCACTGATTGATTGGCTTATTTCCGCACATATATTGTTAGCCAAGAAATCAACATTTGAACTGAGATATCTTAAATATGGTAACTCGGATTTAAGTTAATCGGGTGCTTGTAAAACTTGTTTTAAAAAGGTTTCGAAAATTTAAAATACTAGGAGTTCATTCAAACCCCCCCTTCTGAACTCCTACAGCTGTTTCTCGAGCCATATTGATCCTATCAATTGGTATCAGAGCCTGCGCATCTCAGTTATTGAACAGTCTGTTGTTTGTGCTTATCATATTTTAAAATGTCGACTTCTCACAACAAGATTCCCATGTTTTCTAAGGAGGCATACGATGATTGGAAGATTCGCATGCAGGCGCATCTGGCTACTTAGGATGACGACATGTGGTCAGTTATCACTGAAGGGCCGATGAAGATAATGAAGCCAAATTTAGCCTTTGCAATATCCAATGGCGAGCCTCAGTATCTGGAGAAGACTAGACATGAGTACACGAGCGAAGACAAAAAGAAAGAAAATATGGACAATGTGGCCAGAGACATTCTTTACAAGACACTGGACAAAAACATGTTCAGTAAGATAAAGACCTGCGCCACAGCAAAAGACATTTGGGAAAAGCTGACACAAATATGTGAAGGCAATGATGAGACTAAGGAGAATAAGCTGACTGTCACTCAACAAAAATATGAGTCCATAAAGATGAAGGATGGAGAAACAATTACAGAGTTCGATGAGCAATTCAACGTCGTGGTGATTGAGTTGACAAGTTTGGGAAAAGAATACAGCAACAGAGAGTTGGCTTTGAAGGTGATGAGAGCCTTGCCCAGAGAATGGGATGTGAAGACAATGGCGATGAGGGAATCCAAAGATCTGAACAAACTGGAACTGCATGATCTATTTGCAAATCTCAAAGCTTATGAGTTTGAATTGGAGACAAGATCTGAAGCAGGACCATCCACATCTCAACCGACCAAAGAGCTAGCAGCAACAACATCTGAACAGTGCTCTCCAAGCACTAGCAAGACAGCTTATCAACTCAGCAATGACGCCATGTCCCTCTTCGTTAAGAAGTTTGGGAAATACTTGAGAAGATCCTACAACCCCTCTACTCCTTATAATGATATCCATAAAAATGATAAAGTTGCATCTGATATGAACTGTTTTAATTGTGGAATTCCAAGGCACTTTGCAGCTGATTGAAACAGGCCCAAGAAGGAAGATAGATACATGAGAGATAAAAAGAAGGAGGATCGATACAAACGAGATGAGAAGACAGATGATAGATCCAAGGAGAGATCGAAAGATAGGAGGATGAGGATAAGAGGTGATAAAAGACCCAGCCGCAAGAATGATCGCAAAGTGCTGGTTGCTGAGGAAATCAACAAAAACTGGGCTGATACTGATCCAGATTCTACATCCAGCAGTTCCTCATCCAGCGATAGTGAACAGGAGGAAGTTCACTGTCTCATGGCTGATCAAACTTCAGATGACGAGGTATTTGATTTTTCCAATATTGAATTTACATGAGAAGACCTTGTCAGTGCACTTAATGATATGGTCAAAGAGTACAGGAAGCTTTCTCACACATTCGAGGAAGTTAAAGCTGAAAACGCTGATTTGAAAAATAGTTCAGTAGAACCAAGTACTGTTGAACTTGCTGAAGCTGACAGTTTAAAAATCGAGTTGAGTAAGCTGAAGGCTGAGAATGATTTGTTGAGATCAAAGTCCTGTGAGCTCGAGTCTGAAATTGAAAAATTAAATTTGACAATGAGTTCCTGGACCAAGTCTTCCGCTTCTCTTGATAAGCTGTTTGGAATTCAGAAGCCAGCGAGTGATATAACTGGCTTGGGTTTCAATGTTAGTGAAATCAGCTCTAGAGAAACAAGTACTCAGTCACAGCTGGTGTATGACAAGTTCAACAAAATGAGCTTTGTCAAAGCTAGTGTGATACATGATCCATGTGAGTCGGTACGGTATAATGACCAGATCTCAGAGCCATTGAATAAGAAAGGAAAAGCTGGTATGCTATGATAGACCCGAGAGTTCTAAGTCTGGTTGGCTAAAGAACAGACTTGACAAGGAAAAGGCAAAAGCTGGATCCAAGTCGTTTGTTCAGAACCAACAAAGACATGGCTCTAGGAAGGCCAAATCTGTTTGGAAAAAGATTCAGCCGAGAAGAGATCCAGTTGGTCAAAATATCAAACCTAAGCTCAACATATCTCACAGTACTTATGCACAGACCCTTATGGACTATCATACTGGGAAAGCTGTTAAAGTAATTCAAGTATGGGTTCCGAAAGGGGTAATCCGATCTGGACCCAAGTAAAATTGGGTACTAAAATCTGTTTGTATGATTGCAGGACAACAGGTACAAAGCAGCTGATGAATCAACCATATGGTACCTGGACAGCGGCTGTGCAAGACATATGACTGGAAACCAAAAGCTGCTAACAGATGTTATACCACACAAAGGAGCAAAAATTATGTTTGGTGATAACGCTCATGGTAACACTGTGGGTAAGGGTAAGCTTATCCACGGTAACATTTCAATATCTGATGTCTTAGTTGTTGATAACTTGCGTTACAATTTGATTAGCATAAGTCAGCTATGTGACAAGGGTTACATAGTTAACTTTCAACAGCACACATGAACAGTTCAGAGTCCAGAAGGACTGACTGTATTGGTAGGTAAAAGATCGGGGAATACGTATATTATCAATTGGTCAGAACCCATGGGATCTGAACATATTTGCTTAGCAGCCAACTCTTCCAAGATATGGTTGTGGCATCAAAGAATGAATCATCTAAACTTCAAAACACTTGCCAAATTGAGTCAGCATGATATGGTTTCTGGTATGCCAAAATCAAATTTTCTAAGGACAAGATTTGTGCCGCATGTCAGCTTGGCAAACAAATCAAATATACTTTCAAAAAGAAAGGCGGTAAACGTTCTTCCCGTAGCTTAGAGCTTTTGCATATGGATCTTTTTGGTCCTATACCCGTAACTAGCTTAGGGGGAACGAACTACACCCTAGTTGTTATTGATGATTTAACAAAATATACTTGGGTGTTGTTTTTAAAAGCAAAATATGAAACCGCCGACCAGCTGATACGTCTTTTAAAACGTTTGCAAAATGACAGATCTTGTTCAGTCAACAGGATAAGAAGTGATCGTGGTACCGAGTTTTTAAATCAAAAATTGACTTCTTATTTTGAAGACCTAGGGATAAAGCATGAGCTGTCAGCAGCTAGAACTCCTCAGCAGAACGGGTTAGCTGAAAGGAGAAATCGTACTTTAAAAGAAGCTGCTAGGTCTATGATTGCTTTCTGGTATTACACAAAAATTTTGGGCAGAAGCAGTGTCAGGCCCCGTGCTAATTACTCACAATTAACACATAATAAACGCATAAACACGGAAGCTAAAAATCAGGGCTTAAAAATTTTTCGAAATCATTTGGGCCTGAACTCAAAATCATCATTCAAAATATCAATACTAAAAATATGAGTTAACTCAAACTCATACAAAACAGGTAACATCATAACTCAATCATCAACGATCCCCAAAATACATAATAACACAGGGCATCCCCTGGTTCAATACATAATAAAAGTAGACTAGGACTCAAGGGAACGGGGATCGACCAGCTGTACCACCACTCTGTCCAGCTTGGTTACCTGAAGATCCTGCAAATGGGTAACACAGACCCAAGACACAAAAGCAGGAAATAAATACGAGGTCAAGCCTCAGTACGAAGAGCTATCAAAACAGCTAAACATGCAACATGCTATAAATCAATGCTATGAAATGCATGAGGACTATCAAGGATCGGATAGCTAGACCAGCATATCGACTGGCAAATGATCTCAAGCGGCCTCTATACCACGCACAGCCAATCGGCCGGTGGAAATAATCGGTCCGTGATCATCGGGACCCGTCAGCCCATCACAACTTGGTGGTAGACACTCGAATCCGGTAGTCACCACTCCGATGATAGCGTTGCACTTTTCGGGCACGACACATCTGTCGACCAGTCACAACGTGGCTCTCAATCAGGTCATCAAATCAATCTGTCAAAGGCTCAATATGTATGCATGTATGCCAATCAATATCAATACTCAATGCATACAATGCCCAATACGTAAAACAGAACATATATCAATTCAATTCAACCATTCAGTTTCACGTAATACACATAACAGCTTTCAAACAGAATTCATAATATGAATTATAGCCATGTTCACGCTCAAGCTGCTAAGGGCTGCTCAATTCGTACCTTTCTGCCTCAAACTACCTTAACAGATTTCTAAAAATGGCACGACAAACACACGGCTAAGAAACCAGCTTTCTCCTGGCTCAACTCACGTGGCAGAGACTTCCCGAAAGCTGGAATCTGTTTCAAAGCCTCGAAAATCAGCTCAACTCAAGCACAAATCTACGCCTGAACATTCTAATACCTACGGCCAGAACTAATCTCAAGTTCTAAACATCTACGCAGGTATTAACTACAAGAACAGAGCTCAAATCAACGAGAAATGCTCACCCAAAAGCTCACGGTAGCAGGAGAACCAATGGACTACACGGTACGATGAGGCAGCAGCTTCGCCCTTCTTCTCCGATGCTAATTCAGGTTCTCTAATGGGTAGCAAACGAAAGAGCTTGTTAGAGTAGATGCCCAACTAGCCAACTTGTGGCGTGTGGGCTTTATTGACTCTTGTACAAACG
>KV020326.1:0-13251 GCA_001598015.1 Dorcoceras hygrometricum | reverse complement strand
TTCGACGAGGAGAATCCGTTCGTGCAGAATTTGTCAGTGCTTCTAGTGCAGCCTGACGAAGGAGTCTCGGTTCTGGTCGTGGACCGGATTGGCGATATCTACCGCAATCTACCGAGAAGAGCCGAGTTCTTGTAATTCCGGTTGGAGCCAGGCACAAGTGCCAGCAAGGTATTCGTTTTGAACGCCCTATGAATGACGAATTTTGAATTCTTGTTCTTCGTATTGATCGTCTCCCGGCTGTTATCTTTTGTTCTTCCGCTGCCTCGCCGGGGGACGGATCCGGATCCCCAACAGAATTATGCTTATTTACCTCATACCTTCTCACAAAAAAAAAGTAACAAAGCTGCATGAGAATGTGCAACTTTCGGCACAAACATACCTGACATTGATTGGAACTGGAGCACGAAACCTGTACAGATCTTATGAGTAGGTCAATGCCAGATGAAGGCCCTTCCAAATAAAATATAACCCTCCGAGGCATCGTTGACAAACAAAATGTACCTTCTACCTTCTCCCAACGGTCAGTTGAAGCAGAAGTTCTGCAAAGGTCAGGGGTGGAACCAGTGTATAAAACTATGCTAGTAGTGCACTAAAAGAGTGGGAAACAGGGAGCAGACATTATATCTTGAAAATATAAAGAAAATACGTATAAATGAAATTGCACATGATTTCATTTTAAGGGGTGTCACAGGCAACACCCACCCGATGGGTTCCAACGTTCGCTTGCTAGATGCGCACTAAGAACAAGCTTCCTCAAGCAAGATACCATCCAAAAAATACCTTCCGATAAACATATAGCTAACTGATGAATTCTGATTTTCTAGTTTCAGAGTGGCCAACACATCAGCAACACCTTGGACAGCCCCTGATACTCCAACCCAAGCGCACACCTTGTAGTTAGATCCTGTAGAAACTCTGCTGGTGATGTCTTGCTCCAAGCCTTGCCAGTGTTCTTTCCGGTTCGTGACAACAGCAAAAGTGCCACTAAATTTAGTTGATGATCCTTCATGTTTAACGGATTCCGGTGAAACAACAAAGGCTCTGCAGCAATTAGGATGCCATAAATGAAATCCTCCAGAAAAATCATGGTTCTGTATGATATTGGTTGCAGGTGTGGCGATTGGATCCTTCAATTCCTCATTCAAATTCGGCTGGAATTCAAATATGATTCATGAAAGTGAGACGAGATTGTGTACAGCAGTAGCAGTTGTCAAGTGAACAAACAAATTATTATGATGAATTCACTCTGTTTGATGAGAAAAACTATGATGAAGCTGCAATACAATGTAAAAATAAAAATTCAAAATCATCACATCACACCTTTTAAACATGAAACTCCAGTATTTTCTAACTGAAGGACATTTTGTAGGCTTCAAAATGCATTGACTCGCTCGTTACCCTCATCAAACACCACATTGACAATATTAAGGTTACATATTAAAAGAAACTGTAATGCTCCAAAAGTTGGAAATTCCTATTAATGACTTTGAATTTGACCATACGAATCCCAGAGCTTTCCAGTTGATATCAATATCACCCATCAAGAATTGATCTCACAGAAACAAAACAAGCTAGGAAAATATGTAGAATAAAAAAAGAAAAGAGATAATAACACTTAAAAGAAACGAAGGCCAACTCAGCCAAGTATAAATGCCTAAGGATTGCATCTTCTTGTGGACTCATCACTGAAAGAAGAACCAAATACGTCCAACAACAAAACCACCAAAAGTCGGTTGCAAAAACAGATCAACTTTATCACCTCGGAATAAAAGGTATTACTGGCATTTCCAGTGGATGGCATCTCCATAATGTCTCTTGATCCCTAAAGGGGAAAGAACAAAAGATCAAACGAAAAATCTCAACATCAAAGAAATCTCAAATTGGTTTCAAAATGTTCGTGTACTTCGTATAAATATGTGCTAACACATTTTAAAGAAATTATCGACATACAGAGGTACCTGTGATCGTGGGCTATGATTCAAAACTCGATTATTGAGGCAGCAACTGAAGAACTTGCGAATTATATAGCTAAGTGAATTCTCAAGTGAAGTTTAAGGCAAGCACGATACAAAACCCGCCAATCAAAATGCTGCCTTCTTGATTACATTTGCTGCCTCTGACAAAATACGGCCATGATCTCTTTCTTTTCTGTGTAAAGTAACCAAATCCAAATCCCAAGAATTGTATTTGCCATTCAAAGGTAAATTAACGGGAAGGGTGATCAATGCTTTGGATTGCAGATTGAGGCTTGAATAGAAAAAAGAGATTTTGGCAGGTTTTTAGTTTGCTTCAATCAATGGATTTTACTTTTCTTGGTGTTTACAATTTGCTGTAACGCTTCGATTTGAAGCGTGTTCGATCAAGCATGTCTAGGGATGGGGTCAGTGTGATTGTTCCGATTTTATATTTTGCTTTAAATTATGTATTTTACTTTCTAATAAAAAAAATCTATACTAGTTGGATCCACGTGTTTACCTTAGATGAAATATTTTAGTATCACGTATTTTAGATTTAGTATTAATATATGATTTTAGGTATAAAATATGTATATCATAGTTTTTATTAATAACATGATTATTTTATTGGATGAAAATCGATAAAAATAAATAAAAACATAGCACTATATATCAGATTTGAATACTAATATTTCAGATCCCATATTAATATATGATAATATAGTTTTAAACATGGATAAGAAATAGTGATATTAACTGTTTCAAATTTATACAACAATCCCTATATTTTGTGTCAAATCTAAAGGTATGTATATCATATACTACAATATTTTTAATCTTTATACTAATATGTGACTAAGGAGTATAGAGACATTTTTTTTGGGGTCGGAGAATACAAACACCTTTTTTCGTACGAGTATTTATGTTGGATTTGTGTAACCGATCAGATCTGCATTTTGATGAACACAAAACTTGCTCTTATGTTACTGACGATCTACACAAGTGCGTAGGTTTAAGCTGGAAGCAGATCAGATCAGACAAGAGTTACGAGATGAAGAACTGCGTTGTATAAACAAAGAGTTGTGTTCAGCAAGGAAGAAGATCATCTTAGAAGCGTGGATCAGCTTAGAACGGTTCAGCTGAAAGAAGAACGGACTGAAGCATCTATCAGATCAGCTTAGAGGTCTAAGCTGAAACAACAGAGCTAGTTCGAATTGGAGTAGCACAGACCAGATCATAGCATCAAAGCTTAGAGCTGAACAAAGAAAATCCGAAACAGCTCAGAGCAAGATAAATAAGAATGAAACAGCTCAGAGCAAAACAATGAAGAAACAAAACATCTTAAAGCAGAATAAAGAAGAACGAAGTAGCTTAGAGCAAGAACAACTTAGAGGAAGCTTCGTAGTAGATCAGCTGAGAGAGACGATCAGCTGAGAAGAAGAAGAAGCAATATTGAGTCAAAGAACGGAACAAAACAATATCAGATGAGGACCAACTCAGAGGATCAGCTCAAGAGGCCAGCTCAGAGGAACAATGTAGAAGATCGGGCCGAACTGGTCAAGCAAAGTAAGTCGTACTATACGAGCAATGAACAGAAAAGCGAGGACAAAACGGCACTTTGTCTGAGCTGAAAGAGTCTTTGAACTTCGTCCAAGCTGAAAGAGCCGTTAAAATCCAAAAGAGGAAAAGCCTTATGTCACTGCTAAAGATCAGATTGACATAAACAAATTATGGTCATCCTCTATATACTGAAGCTCCAAGTAAGAGAGCAGACGTGATGCGAGGTACACAGTAAGACATACAAAGCGTATACATTGAGAGAAAAGAGACAACGAAGAAGAGAGGGAAGAAAACAGAGAGAGCGAAGCAGTCAACTATCAGATCCGAGGAGCGTCATCGTCAATGTCGACTGCTGAGCCTATCAGCTTTGAAGAAGCACTTTCCAGCGTGTGAGGAAACAAAATTGAGAGCTGAGCTGAAATAGATTAGACCTCTCACATATACACACATTCACTCATATATTTGAGAGCATGAGCGAAACAGATTACAGCGAATATGTAAACAAAATCAAATATAATTTGTCTTGGCACGAATTAAACTTGTTTGTAGTATTTGAACAGAGACGTTAAACATGTTCTTAGTGATGTAGTTCGCACAGTCTGCGAGCTGATGTGTAGCGTGGAGTGCTAGGAGTTGTCACAGTTGCAGCTGTTGGGATTGAGTTGTTACAGAAACTGTAATAATCAAAGTCTTTTAGTGGAAACCTTCCAGCAATGGAAGAAGGGGAGATGTAGGAGATTAGCTCTGAACTTCAATAAACAAACAAATGAGTTATTTACATCTTTCAGCATACATCATTATTTCTGTGTATTGCATATTTTAAACCTTCAGCTTTCAAGGTTTAGAGAGTATATTCAGATTTTTTCTTACTTGGTTTCTATTCCAGATGTGATATACTTCTCGGTGCTCAAAACCTTTCAAGGACCGGAGCTATTGCAGCTAATAGTTTATATTTTCTCAGTTCAGATCACGCACGATCTGTTCAATACTGTAGCACGTGATCTGTTTTCGATCCTATCAACTGGTATCAGAACTACTGGTTCTGTAGAAGTATAGAAAAGAGCATTTTAATTGAAAATTTTAAAGGTTTTAATTTTTTTTCAGTTTATATTATGAAGACAGTGAGTGTAATGGTTACAAATGTACATCGTTCGTCGAGTTGACATGGATTGCGCTAGATAAATGTGGATGCCAAGATCTTTAATTTTGGTTGTGCTAAAATTAGTGAGAAAGGAAGATAATCTGCGAATTCTAAGTTCATTTAACTTGTATTCTGAGTTGATGAGCATCAAAATTTGAAATCTAGTGCTCTTATGATTTTGTCAAAACTGTTTTTAGAAGCTAAATTGTGATGCAAACTATTTTTAAAATGTTTTCGAACTTATTTTATAAAGATAGGGGGAGTAATGATTCTTGAATTGCAGAGCAATTTTCCGAAATAAGAGTTCAGCAATATCTCTTCTATTGTGCTGACACATGATTGCACGAGATCTGTATGGACGACAAGATCTTTAATTTTGGTTGAGCCAAAATTAGAAAAAAAAATGGAATAGATTCTGCTAATTCGATTATCATTTATCTTCTAATCTGAATAGATGAGAATTTTCAGTAGCATATGATTGTTTTTAAAATTCATATCATGCATTCTGTTTTTCTCCTAACTGTCGTCCTTGCAAATTTTTTTTTTTTTCAAAAAATGGAAACCCCGTGCTGAGTTAAGGGGTAGATTTATTCTTAATTATTAAGGGAGAGACAAGATTTCGAAACCTTTTTTATCCCATAAAAAGGGGGAGAAGTATATCAAATCTGTTGATTTCGTGCTTAATTTTATCCAAGTTTAGTGTCAATCAAAAAGGGGGAGATTGTTGGATCTGTATAACAGATCAGATCTGAATTTGATGAACACAAAACTTTCTTTTATGTTACCGAGGATCTACACGAGTGTGCAGGTCTAAGCTGAAAGCATATCAGATCAGACAAGAGCTGCGAGCTGAAAAACTGCGCTGTATAAACAAAGAGTTGTGTTCAGCAAGGAAGAAGATCACCTTAGAAGCATGGATCAGCTTAGAACAGTTCAGCTGAAAAAAGAACGGATTGAAGCATAGATCATATCAGCTTAGTGGTCTAAGCTAAAATAGCAGAGCTAGTCCGAACTGGAGCAGCACAGTCCAAATCACATCGTCAAAGCTTAGAGTTGAACAAAGAAGAACGAAATAACTCAGAGCAAGATAAATAAGAACGATACAACTTAGGGTACAACAATGAAGAAATGAAACAGCTTAGAGTAGAAGAAACAAGAACGAAGCAGATTAGAGCAAGAAAAGCTTAGAGGGAGCTTCATAGTGGATCAGCTAAGAGAGACAATCAGCTGAGAAGAAGAAGAAGCAAGATTGAGTGAAAGTGCAGAACAAAACAAGATTCAGATGAGGACTAGCTCAGCGGAACAGGGTAGAATATCAGGCCAGAGCTGGTCAAGCAAAGTAAGTCAGACCGTACGAGCAATAAACAGAACAAGCAAGGACGTGGCACTTGTCCAACAAAGAGTCTTTGAAATTCGCCCAATCTGAAAGAGCCGTTGAAAGCCAAAAGAGGAAAAAGTCTTATGTCACGGCTAAAGATCAGATTTACAGACACAAATTATGATGATCCACCAACGGGTCATAATTCATCAAAGGCTACATATATACTGAAGATTCAAGTAAGATAGCAGACGTGATGCGAGGTACACAGTGAGACATACAGAGTGTATACAGTGAGAGAAAAGAGACAACGAAGAAGAGAGGGAAGAAAACAGAGAGAGAGCGAAGCTGTCGACTATCCGATCAGAAGAGCGTCATCGTCAATGTCGACTGTTGAGCCTATCAGCTTTCAAGAAGCACTTCCCAGCGTGTGAGGAAGCAAATTGAGAGCTGAGCTGAAATAGATTAGCATGGGAATGACGGAAATCTAAAACGGAATACCTGAGTAATGTTGTGTCTGGATCTGCAGCCTCTGCCTGCATCACAAAAACACGACCTGTGGCATGTCTCCTCTTAGGACAATCTCTAGAAATATGCCCTGGCTCCCTGCAGTGGTAGCACCTGCTTGACCCAGCCATGCAAGGTCCTAAATGCTGCTTACTGCACTCCTTGTAGATCGGGTACCCTCCAGGTCTAGGGGCGTTGGCCCCTTGCTGCTACGGCTGTTGGCGCCCGGCGCCGGATCCGGATCGCGATCCCGGGGCGTAGCGGAAGTTTCAAAATTTTTGTGTCCGGGGTCGCTAATACAAGAGTAGTTCTGGAAATATAAACAATTTAAAACACAAACATTAAACAACAGGTGTTTAGATTGCTACCTGTCTGGCGACTAGGCGCCTGGCTCCGACTATTTCTCCAATGGAAATAGCACTTCTTTGGTTGCTCCTAATCCGGTCCACGACCGGTTTTCCAATTCCTTCGTTGAATGCACTAGAATCCCAATGAATATTTCGCGAGTAGAATCTCCTCGCAGGGACGATCGCAGTGAAGTGCGGCGGCGGCGGGCGACGGCGCGACGACGGGCGACGGCTCGGCGGCGGGAGAAGGGAGAGAGGGGAGAGGGGAGAGGGGAGAGGGGAGATTTTGCTAAACAGCTTTTGGTGCGAATAAAATGAATAACTCAGGGCCCCTATTTATAGATTTGCCATGGAATGAAACCAGGTTAATGGGCTTGGGTCGATCCCAGGACCAGATGAACATTGGTTTCAAGTCCATCATTGTGGCTTCATCATAATCCTGATCGATGATCAGATCGGACCGATCTACTCAGTTTACAAAATTGAACATTATGATGTTAAAATAATTTTTCAGACCACCTAATCCAAATAGCTTTTTGGCCCCTATAAACTTTAAGGATAGTCATACTAGTCCAATCTTTAAGAAAATCTCATTTCCACCCCCAGTTATTTTAGGAAGTCACACTTCCATACTTCCTCCTACTATACTCAACAAATTGAGCTCAATTTCCTTGTCTGCATGAGAATTGGTAAACCAGTACACTGTGTGACCCTCAATGGTTCAGGGATACAACTAGTTGTGGGCTCACAACTCATTGTGAATCAGAAAACACAATTTTCTGATCTACCCATCGAACCATGGTAAAACGCCTAGCAACATCGTCCCATGATCCCCTAGGTATCACTGATAGTGCCTGCAAGAACCAGTCGGTCATGGTTAGCGTATAGTAAGGTCCTTTCATCTCATATATCCCGATTGAATCAACGACCATTGGTAAATCGAGAGTCGTTAGAGATTTGATAGCCATACATACATTTTGGAGATCAGAATAGCGACATCGCGAGTGCTACTAAGTAAACTTATTTACACTAAAGCACAAGAGCATTCTGGCCAGAGATTTGGCACACTATTATCTCCTCAGATAGCATAGGATATCCACGCACTAGGACGAGCGGTGAATCCTCGACAACAAAGCATCGACTCCCACATGCTTCGTGACCTCACCCAATCTTGACACCTGATGACCCTCATGGAGTCGGTAAACGAGTCAAAGTGAGGCGACTAATCAGGTAGAGTATCAATGATGTTTCGAGTAGTAAGAACTAATTCATACAACCAAGACCTCGGACTCTCCACTCGACAAATGGTAACCACTTGGAGAATCCAAATGAGGGTAGTTCGATAGTTCGCTAGGCAAACCATCCATCTGCATGCTCAGAACATCACAATGTTCGCTACCAATGAAACGTGGTACTTCACATCGCAGATACTAGTCTTAAACTCGGGCGACCTTTATCCTCATTTTGACGGCCCAATTGACTAGGAACAAGTTTAGAATACACAGTGACTATTAGATGTGTTTCATGATAGCCATCATATCCACTATCACATACAACATACACTATGGTGCATTACAGGTCTTTATCCAACATAATTATTAACATTATAATAAAAACGATGATAAAGACTGCCATAAAATGTGAATTTCATAAACAAAGATTGTTTTACACAAAGATTCATCAAATGCCCTCACGCCACAAGTTGGATAGTTGGGAACCTACTCTAACAATCTCCCACTTGCCCTAAAGCCAACTACTCATAACGCGTAATCCCATTGATTCGCGATGTTGTTCAAACAAAGGGCCTGGCAAGGGCTTTGTAAGTGGATCAGCAATGTTGTCTATAGAGGCGACTCTCTCAACTGCAATGTCACCTCTTGCCACAATATCCCGGATTATGTGGTATTTCCTTAGGATGTGTTTTGGATCTTTGGTGAAACCTAGGCTCCTTTGCTTGTGCAAAGGCACCCGTGTTGTCACAGTACACCGGGACTGGACCAACTCCTTCAGGAATTACGCCCAAATCTTGGACGATACTCCTCATCCAAACCGCCTCTTTAGCAGCAGCCGATGCTGCGATGCACTCAGCCTCAGTGGTTGAATCCGCGATGATGTCCTTCTTGGAACTCTTCCAAGAGACAGCACCTGCATTGAGCATGAATACAAATCCAGAGGTTGACTTCGAGTCATCCACATCGCATTGGAAGCTAGAATCAATTAGCCTTCCAATTTCAGTTCACCACCCCCATAGACCATGAACATATTCTTAATCCTTCGTAAGTACTTAAGAATATCTTTCACAGCCTTCCAATGCATTTGGCGAGGGTTGGCTTGGTAGCGGCTCGTGACACTCAGAGCATCATATGGCACACGTCATACTCTATATCTCTGAATCAGTCTTTGGACACATAGACTTAGATAGAGTGATCCCGTGGCACATAAGTAGGTGTCCTCTCTTGGACTCTTCCATAGAGAACCTCTTAAGTATGGTATCGATGTAGGTCGCTTGAGTGAGTCCGAGCATCCTTTTCGATCTATCCCTATAGATCTGAATTCCAAGAACATAGGACGCTTCACCCAGGTCCTTCATCGAAAATCTGCCAGATAACAATACTTTAGTTGATTGCAACATTCCTACATCATTCCCAATGAGTAGAATGTCATCAACATAAAGTACCAGGAATGTCACAGCATCCTTGACTACCTTCTTGTACACGCATGGCTCCTCAGGATTCTTGATGAAACTAAATTCTTTAATTTTTCATCGAATCTCAAGTTCCAACTTCTCGATGCTTTCTTGAGACCGTAGATCGATCTCTGAAGTTTGCATACTTTATGCTCACTTCCTACAGATGTGAAGCCCTCAGACTGTGTCATAAAGATCTCTTCCTTAATGTTTTCATTAAGGAACGCAGTCTTCACATCCATTTGCCATATCTCATAGTCGTACCATGCAGCTATGAAAAGCAAGATTCTTAATTGACTTGAACATTGCGACTGGTGAAAAAGTTTCATCATAGTCAACACCTTGTCTTTGAGTGTAACCTTTCGCGACCAGCCGTGCTTTGTAGGTCAGTACCTTACCATCAGACTCAAGCTTTCTCTTGTATATCCACTTGCACCCAATAGGAACGATTCCTTCAGGAGGATTTACAAGAGTCCAGACTTGGTTCGAATGCATTGAGTCTATCTCAGATTGCATTGTTTCAATCCATAATCAGAATTAACATCGGAAATTGCTTCCTTGAAGGTTCTTGGATCACATCCAATATTTGGATCACTTGGATCCTCTTCAAGTAGGAAAATATATCTTTCAGAAGCCCTAGGAGCCCTTTCAGACCTCCTAGGTTCGTGCACCTTATGGATCGGTTCTTGAGGTGTGGGAGGTTCACTTGGTACTTCAGTTGGCTCTCGAACTTCTTCGAGTTCTTATATTTTTCCTTTTTTATCTAGCAGAAATTCCTTCTCAAGGAAGGTGGCATTCCTAGAAACGAACACTTTTGTTTCATTAGGATAGTAGAAGTAGTATCCAATTGAATTCTTTGGATACCCAATGAAGTAGCATAAGTTGGATCTATTATCCAACTTATCTCCCACTGTCTGCTTCACGTAAGAAGGAAATCCCCAAATCCTCAAGTACGAGTACTTAGGAGGTTTGCCCATCCATATCTCATATGGAGTGAACATTTTTCAACCGCCGTTTCAAGCGCATAGCCCCAAAACGAGGCAGGAAGTTCAGTAAAGCTCATCATAGATTGAACATGTCCAACAGGGTTCGATTACGACGCTCCGCTACACCATTGAGTTGTGGTGTGGCCGGAGGGGTCCACTGAGAGAGAATCCCATTCTCTTTCAGATAATCTTGAAACTAGCACTTAAGTATTCTCCACCTCGATCAGATCTAAGTGCTTTAATACTTTTACTCAATTGATTTTGTACTTCAGCCTTGAACTCTTTGAACTTTTCAAAGGATTCAGACTTGTGCTTCATTAAGAACAAGTACCCATACTTAGAGTAATCATCGATAAAGGTGATGAAGTAAGTGTAGCAGAACCTATTACTAATGCTAAGTGGTCCGCACACATCAGTGTGGATCAAGTCCAACAGACCTTGAGCACGTTCAGGCTTGCCCTTGATGGACAACTTGGTAATTTTACCTTTTAGACATGATTCACAAGTAGTAAAAGAATCGATTTCTGACACTTCAAGCATGCCATCTCCCACTAGCTTGTGCATCCTTCTTAAAGAAATATGACCTAGCCTAGCGTGCCAAAGTTCGGCCAGGTTTTGATTATCGTTTTTTCTTTTAATCGTTGTTGTGTGTGTTTCTACATCGCGAGTTGGAACTTCTTTTAATTTTAAGTTGTATAGATCGTTTCGCGTTACCCAATTCAAATTAAACATTCATTCTTGTAAATATTACAAATGGAATTAGAAAAATGACAAGAATATCCATTACTATGAAGTATAGAAATGGAAACAATGTTCTTTATCAATTCGGGAACATATAAAACATCTTTCAATAACAACTTATAATTTGAAGAAAGAAATATATATACATCTCCTATTGCTTTGGCAGCAACCCTTGTTCCGTTACCAAGCCTCAAGTGGGTTTCACCCTCCCTAAGACGTCGACTTCTTGTCATTACCCGTAATTCATTGCAGATATGAGATCCACATCCAGTATCAAGTACCCAAGAAGTAGAATTAAGAGACATGTTTATTTCAATGTAGAATATACCTTTTGCAGTTCGCAACTGCTTGAGGTAATCTCGACAGTTCCTCCTCCAATGCCCATGCTTGTGGCAGTGGTGGCAAACGTCCTCAGTTTTGTCGGGCTTGGAAGCCTTTGAC
The DNA here is from genome assembly GCA_001598015.1 of Dorcoceras hygrometricum. Classification (NCBI taxonomy): domain Eukaryota; kingdom Viridiplantae; phylum Streptophyta; class Magnoliopsida; order Lamiales; family Gesneriaceae; genus Dorcoceras; species Dorcoceras hygrometricum. Next base: position 1,569 of record KV020326.1, on the reverse strand, counting down.
TTTGGCTTCTTGTTGGGCTTGTTCCCTTTCGTCGGGATAGAATGCTTCTTACCATGACTCTTGAGCCCTTTCTTCACGGAGGAAGAAGATCCCAATAGGAGGACGAGATTATACTTCTTTATGGTTCCTTCAAACACTACAAGCATGTTCACCAACTCCTCAAGAGTGGCGTACAGCTTGTTCATGTTAAAGTTGACCACAAAGGGATCGAATGCAGCAGGGAGTGAGAGGAGAATCAAGTCCATAGAAAGATCATGTGGAAGTACGAGCTCAAGGCTCACAACTTTTCAACGAGCCCAATCATGTGGACCCCATGCTCGCGGACCGAAGTCTCCTCGCGCATGCGGCACTCATGAGCTCCTTGACAGTAGTAAACCTCTCCGCCCGAAAGTTCTCCCCATACAGCTCTTTGAGGTGCAAGTGTATGTCACCATCATACTCAGCGTCCTCAAATCGCCGCTGCAGTTTGTTGGACATAGAAGCCAACATGTAGCACTTAGCCTTGAGATCATGGTCCCACCATTTCTCAAGTCTCGTCAGCTCTTCAGGACTGACATCAGCGGGGGCTTGCTTCGGAGGGCTTTTCTCTAGCATGTAGGGTAGCTTCTCCGAAGCCAAGACAATCTTGAGATTGCGCAACCAATCCAGGTAGTTACCGCCAGTTAACTTGTTGCTATCCAGTATAGCAGCGAGTGGATTTTTGATCGAAGACATTTTAAGCAGTATATATCCTAAGATAAAATAGACATCCATTACTAACAATTTATAGAAATTCACTAAGACACAAAACATGGTCATTTTATTTTATGAATTACCCTCCCACTATTTTAAGGATTTCACCACCCTCTAATGAAATCGGGAAAGCCAATTTCCTTAGCGGATACATGGAGCCCAATCAAAAATCACAGTCCCGAATAATATCAGTCAACCATGACCTCCAAAAGGTAGAGCCCAATGGCACCAAGTGCAACCTCCATGTATTTACCTCACGTCCAGTAAGTGCCCAATAATATGACGTCAATTACTATCACATGTCAAGATGACCCATCAATGTTGAGTCACGATGGACGGTCCCCTTAATGTCCCCAATAATATGAGTCAACGTTAAAGGGAGTTCCAACCAACTCACAGCAAGTGTCAATAGAATGTACAACTTTCCGACATACATAACTCCCTCAATAATATAAGTCGGACCATGTATACGGGTAGACCCGGCCACGGGCCGGTTCCGGGTCCGACCCGCCGATTTAGGGTCGGAAAAACCTGGAACCGGAACCGGAACCGTGAGAATCGGTTCCGGTCCGGGTCTGGGAACCGGCGGTTCCGGGTCGGTTCAGGGCCTGAACTGGTTTTTAAGAATTTTTTTTTAAAAATTTAAATTATTTTTTTTAAAATTTACTTTCGTTTTTTTTTTAAAAAGGATATTGTAGTTAAATTTCAAAATCTTGGAATTTGAATTTCGAATTTCAAATTAGAATTTGAAATTGAATGTTGAATATAATTTGAATTTTGTATTTTGTCAATTGATTTGAATTTTGATTTGAATTTTATTTCGAATTTTAAAATTTG
>KV020325.1:0-15277 GCA_001598015.1 Dorcoceras hygrometricum | reverse complement strand
ACTGGATTCGAGATTCCAGCACGGATACTCAGCTCAATGTGTTGAGCATGCGAAGAGGATTTTCGGAGTGCGACTTCCTAAAAAGTCAACAGAGGTCAAATCGTGATTTGTCGATGTTGAGGGGCAAAACGGTCATTTTGCACTGGGGTTCTGAAAAATTGTTTTTCAGATCATAGTGTTTAGTTTCGGAAACTGAGTCGATCTGTCCGATCTGATCGGCGATCGGAGTTACGATGAAGTCACGGTGATAGGGATGAACCGAATGTTCATCCGTTAGGCCGGTCCAATCCTATTACTTGTCTATATAGACTTGATTAGACTCTTAACACACTTGGTAATTTACTCTAAACCCTAAACCTAGAGCACTAAGCGTCGCCCCCTCTTCCTCTCACAAAGCCGCCGCCGTTGCCGCCTAGCGCCGCCGCCGCCGCCGCCGCCTCCTCTTCGCCGGAAATTCGTTCCGGCCAACTCGACGAGGAGAATCCGTCCGTGCAGATCTCGTCAGGCCTTCTAGTGCAGGCTGACAAAGGAATCTCGTCTCCGGTCGTGGACCTGATTGACGATATCTACCGCCGCCTACCGTGAAGTGCCGTTTTCTTTACGAAACCGGTCGGAGCCAGGCACGAGTTGCCAGCAAGGTAGCGATTCTAAATGCCCTATGAATGTCATATTGTGTTTTATTAATCGTATTGATCGTCTCCCGGCACATGTTTTTGTTCTTCCGCTGCCTCGCCGGGGGGCGTGATCCGGATCCCAACACCCCTAGGTATCAATGATAGTGCCTGCAAGAACCTGTTGGTCGTGGTTAGCGTACAGTACGGTCCTTTCAACACATATATCCCGATCAGATTAACGACCATTGGTAAATCGAGAGTCGCTAGAGATCCGTTATCTATGCATACATCTTGGAGATCAAATAGTGACATCGCGAGTGTTACTAGGTAAACCCATTTACCTAAAATGCATCCAGTACTCTGGCCAGATATTTATTACACTATTATCTCCTCAGATAGCATAGGATATCCACGCATGAAAGCGAGCGGTGAATCCTCGACAACGAAGCATCGACTCCTACATGCATCGGGACCTCACCCAATCCCGCCACCTAATGACCCCAAGTGAGTCGGTAAACGGGTCAAAGTGAGGCGCTTATCATGTAGAGTCTCAATGACGTCGCGAGTAGTGAGGACTAATCAGTACAACCAAGACCTTGGACTTATCCACTCGATAAATGGTAACCACTTGGAAAGTCCGAACGAGGGTAGTTCGATAGATTACCAGGTCACTATCCATCTGCATGCTCAGAACATCACAATGTCCCCTACCAATAAAACGTGGTACTTCACATCGCAGATGCTAGTCTCAAGCTCGGGCGGCCTTATTCTCATTTTGACGGTCCAATCGACTAGGAACGAGTTCAGAATACACAGTGACTATTAGATGTGTTTCATGATAGCCATCATATCCACTATCACATCTAACATACACTGTGGTGTATTTTAGGTCTTTATCCAACACAATTTTTAACATTATAACATAATGAAAATAAAGAATGCCATAAATAAATGCGTATCTCATAAATAAAGATCGTTATACACAAGAGTCAATAAAACCCACACGCCACAAGTTGGCTAGTTGGGCATCTACTCTAACAATCTCCCACTTGCCCTATAGCCAACTACTCATCAGACGCAGTCCCATTGTTTCGTGATGTTTTTCAAACAACGGTCCTGGCAAGGGCTTCGTAAGTGGATCAGCAATGTTGTCTGCAGAGGCGACTCTCTCAACTGATATGTCACCTCTAGCCACAATATCCCGGATTATTTGGTATTTCCTCAGTATATGTTTGGATCTTTGGTGAGACCTAGGCTCCTTTGCTTGAGCAACGGCACTCGTTTTGTCGCAGTACACCGGGACTGGACCAACTCCATCAGGGATTACGCCCAACTCTTGGACGAAATTCCTTATCCAAACCGCCTCCTTAGCAGCAGCTGATGCTGCGATGTACTCAGCCTCAGTGGTTGAATCCGCGATGGTGTCTTGCTTGGAACTCTTCCAAGAGACAGCACCACCATTGAGCATGAATACAAATCCAGAGGTTGACTTCAAATCATCCACGTCAAATTGGAAGCTAGAATCAGTGTAGCCTTCCAATTTCAGTTCACCACCCCCATAGACCATGAACATATTCTTAGTCCTTCGCAAGTACATAAGAATATCTTTCACAGCCTTCCAATGCATTTGGCCGGGGTTGGCCTGGTAGCGGCTCGTGACACTCAGAGCATATGCGACATCCGGTCTAGTTGAGATCATGCCATACATAATACTACCTATTTCCGAGGCATATGGCACACGTGTCATACTCTCTATCTCCTCATCAGTCTTCGGACACATAGACTTAGATAGAGTGACACCGTGGCACATAGGTAGGTGTCCTCTCTTGGACTCTTCCATAGAGAACCGCTTAAGTATGGTATCGATGTAGGCAGCTTGGGTGAGTCCGAGCATCCTTTTCGATCTATCCCGATATATCTGTATTCCAAGAATATAGGATGCTTCACCCATGTCCTTCATCGAGAATCTACTAGACAACCATACTTTAGTTGATTGCATTCCTACATCATTCCCAATGAGTAGAATGTCATCAACATAAAGTACAAGGAATTTCACAGCGCTTTTAACTACCTTCTTATATACACATGGCTCCTCGGGATTCTTGATGAAACCAAATTCCTTAATTGTTTCATCGAATCTCAGGTTCCAACTCCTCGATACTTGTTTGAGACCGTAGATCGATCTCTGAAGTTTGCATACTTTATGCTCACTTCCTATAGATGTGAAACCCTCAACTTTCCTTTGAGTGTAACCTTTTGCGACCAGTCGCGCCTTGTAGGTCAGTACCTTACCATCAGGCCCAAGTTTTCTCTTATATATCCATTTGCACCCAATAGGAACAATTCCTTCGGGAGGATTAACTAGAGTCCAAACTTGGTTAGCATGCATTGAGTCAATCTCAGACTGCATTGCTTCAAGCCACAAATTAGAATCAGCATCGGAAATTGCCTCCTTGAAAGTTCTTGGATCACATCCAATAACTTGATCATTTTGATCATCTTCAAGGAGGAAACCATATCTATCAGGAGCCCTAGGAACCCTTTCGGATCTCCTAGGTGCGACCATTTTTGGTACCGGCTCTTGAGGCGCAGGAGAATCACTTGGTACTTCAGTTGGTACTCGAACCTCTTCGAGTTCTACTATCTTGCCTTTTCTATCAAGTAGAAACTCCCTTTCCATAAAGGTGGCATTTCTAGAAACAAACACTTTTGTTTCGTTGGGATAGTAGAAGTAGTATTTAATGGAATTCTTTGGATACCCAATGAAGTAGCATAAGCTGGATCTAGTATCCAGCTTATCTCCCACTGTCTGCTTCATGTAAGCAAGACATACCAAAATCCTCATGTATGAGTATTTGGGCGGCTTGCACATCCATATCTCATATGGAGTCTTATCCACTGCCTTGGTGTGGACATTGTTCAGCAACATTACCGCCGTTTCGAGCGCATATCCCCAAAACAAGGTAGGAAGCTCAGTGAAGCTCATCATAGATCGAACCATGTCCATCAAGGTTCGATTACGACGCTCCGCTACACCATTGAGCTGTGGTGTGGCCGGAGGTGTCCACTGCGAGAGAATCCCATTCTCTTTAAGATAGTCTTGAAATTCAGCACTCAAGTATTCACCACCTCGATCGGATCGAAGCGCTTTAATACTTTTCCATAACTGATTTTCTACTTCAGCCTTGAATTCTTTGAACCTTTCAAAGGATTCAGACTTGTGCTTCATTAAGTACAAGTACCCATACCTAGAGTAGTCGTCGGTAAAGGTGATGAAGTATGTGTGATCGTACTTAGTACCAATGCTAAGTGGGCCACACACATCAGTAAGAATCAAATCCAATAGGCCTTGATCACGCTCAGGATTGTCCTTGAAGGGTTGTTTAGTAATCTTTCCCTTGAGACAAGATTCACATGTCGGTAGGGAGTTAATGTCTGACAAATCAAACATGTCACTCCTAACTAACTTGTTCATTCTACTTAGGGAAATATGACCTAGCCTAGCGTGCCAAAGTTGTGCTGAATTCAAGCTATCGTTTTTCCTTTTAATTGTTGTTGTATGTATTTCCACATCGCGAGTTCGAACTTGTTTTAATTTTAAGGTGTACATATAGTTTTCGCGTTCCCCAATTCCAATCAAACATTCACTCTTGTATATATTGCAAATCGAATTAGCAAAAAGACAAGAATGTCCATCACTATCAAGCATAGAAACAGAAATAATGTTCTTTATTAATTCGGGAACAAATAAAACGTTTCTCAATAACAACTTAAAATTTGAAGACAGAAATAAATAAACATCTCCTATAGCTACTGCAGCAACCCTTGCTCCATTGCCCAGCCTCAAGTGGGTCTCACCCTCTCTAAGACGTCGGCTTCTTGTCATCACCTACAAATCATTGCAGATATGAGATCCACATCCGGTATCAAGTACCCAAGAAGTGGAATTAAGAGACATATTTATTTTGATATAGAGCATACATTTCGCAGTTCGCAACTGCTCGAGGTACTCTTTGCAGTTCCTCCTCCAGTGCACAAGCTTGTGGCAGTGGTGGCAAACATCCTCAGACTTGTTCGGCTTGGAAGCCTTTGCCTTGGGCTTCTTAGTGGGCTTTTCCTCCTTCGCAAGGGCAGAACGCTTCTTACCCTTGCGTTTGGGCCCCTTCTTCGTAGAGGAAGAAGAGCCCATAAGGAGGACGGGCTTGTCCTTCTTTATGGTTCCCTCAAACACTACAAGCATGTTCACCACCTCTTCAAGGGTGGCTTCCAGCTTGTTCATGTTGAAGTTGACCACAAAGGGGTCGAATGCAGCGGGTAGTGAGAGGAGAAGCAAATCCACAGACAGCTCATGTGGAAGTGTGATATCAAGGCCCACCAACTTTTCAATGAGCCCAATCATACAAACCCCATGCTCGCGGACCAAAGTCCCATCGCGCATGCGGCTCGCCATAAGCTCCTTGACAGTGGTGAACCTCTCATGTCGAGAGTTCTCCCCATACAGTTCCTTAAGATGAAGATGTATGTCAACAGCATACACCGTCTTCTCAAAGCGCCGCTGCATTTCGTTTGACATCGATGCCATCATAGAGCAAAGCTCGTCATCCCACCATTTGTTAAGTGTAGTCAGCTCCTCAGGGCTGACATCGGCAGGGGCTTCCTTCGGAGGGCTCTTCACTAACGTGTAGAGAAGTTTCTCCGAAGCCAATACAATATTGAGGTTTCGAAGCCAGTCTTGGTAGTTCAGACCAGTGAACTTGTTGCTATCCAGTATAGCAGCAAGTGGATTTTTGATCGAAGAAATTTTATAAGCAGTTTATACTGAAAAGAAAAACAGACATGCATTACTAACTATATATGAAAAACGCTAAGACATAAAACAAGGTCATTTAGTTTTATGAATTACCCTCCCACTATTTTAACGATTTCACCACCCTCTAATGAAATCGAGAAAGCAAGTTTCCTTAGTGGGTACACAGAGTCCAATCAAGCGATCATGGTCCCGAATAATATCAGCCAACCATGACCCTCAAAAGGTAGAGCCCAATTGCAACCGGTGCAACCTCCATGTATTTACCTGACGTCCAGTAAGGGCCCAATAATATTATGCCGATTACTATCACGTGTCAAGATGACGCATCAATGTTGAGTCCTGAAGGACGGTCCCCTTAACGTCCCCAATAATATGAGCCAACGTTAAAGGGAGTTCCAACCGACTCACAGCGAGTGTCAATGACGTGTACAGCTTTCCGGCATATATGACCCCCTCAATAATATGAGCCGGGCCATGTATGCGGGTAGCATCGACGTACACCCATTGTTGATGGAAGGTAGGAAAATTTAAACAGATTTAAATTCCCTTAGTTTATCGAATAAACTTTTAATCTTGATATCAGTTTAAATCATATTTAAAACGAGGGATTTTATTTTTGAAAATTTTGGTCTCAACAATAATAAATCACAATTTAACATGCGGATTCAATTAACATATGTATCACATATATAAACTTTGGGATGATCGATCGCGAGAGCTATGCGGTCCGTGGTTGCCAATCACGGACCTGGGTTCAGTCCTAGGTGAAATGCAATATGCAATATCACATTTCGTCAACAAAAACATATTTTAATTATAAAATCATATTTTATAAATAAAATCACATTTCGTCAACAAAAACATATTTTAATTATAAAATCATATTTTATAAATAAAATCATATTTTGTCAACAAAATCATATTTTATCAACAAAATCATATTTTAATTATAAAATCATATTTCATAAATAAAATCACATTTTGTCAATTTAATTCCATCAAATTGGGCTTAAAACAATTTTAGGCCCAAAATCTCAAAAAGTTCAAAATCAATTTTTGGTCCAACCAAAATTGGCCCAATATCAAATATTGGCCCGAAAACTTAATGGGATGCCCGGGACAGGCCCGAAGCAAAACCTAGAAGACAAAACAGCCGTCGCATCGCCACGAGGATCGCCGGACGGCAGCCGCCACCGCCAACGCATGCCGCACGCTGGCCGCGCCATGCGCGGCATCTCCCGCACGTGTTGCTGCCTCCCATCGTGCAACCAGTTGCGCGTAGGCAGCAACCACCGCGCGCCACAGTGCGCAACAATTGCGCATGGTGGTCGGCCAGCGCGCAACGTTGCGCGCTGGCCTGCGCGCGATGGCGCCGCCATGCGAGGCGGCGCCGACAGCCGTGCTGCCTATTTTTTTTTTTTGTTTCTGATTTTGAAATCTGAAATTCGACGCAATTCAGGCACAATATGTATTGAAGGATCCGAGCCTTGGCTCTGATACCACTGTTGGAACAGTGTTGGATCCGGATCCCGTTTCCAGGGGGCGCAGCGGAAGTTAAAATTGCCCCGAAAAACATTCAATACATATCAATACAATCATAAAAACATGCATAGGATGTTTATTGAATGTCACCTTGCTGGCGTCTAGGCGCCTTTGGCTCCAACCAAATTCACAGGGAATCTGGCTCTTCAAATGTAGGCGGCGGTAGATCCTCCTAATCAGGTCCACGATCGGAAACACGAGTCCTTCGTCAGCCTTCACTTAAAGGCCTGACGAATTTGGCACGAACGGAATCTCCTTGTCACGTTGATCGGTACAAGTCCGATCACACGATCAACGGCGGCGGCGGCGCGGCAGTGGAGAGGCGGCGGCCGTGAGGTTGGGAGGAGAGGGGGGCGGCGCACACTCTAGGTCTAGGGTTATGAGAGTGTAAGTTATGTTGTGATCTAGGCCTAGACCAAGTCTAGTATTTAAATCATACATGGGCTTGAACCGGCCCATGTCCATATGAACATTCAGTTCATTTAAATCACCGTGGTTTCATCATAATCCCGATCGTCGATCAGATCGGACCGATCAACACAATTTCCAAAACTGAGTATTATGATGCGAAAACAATTTTTCAGACCACCTAGTCCAAAATTACAGTTTAGCCCCTCAACTTTGGGAAATCGCAATTTGACCCATGTAGACTTTTAGGAAGTCGCACTCCCTAAAATCCTCCTCCTATGCTCAACACATTGAGCTCAGTTTCCGTGCGGGAATCGTGAATCCAGTACTTTTGTGACCCTCAATAGTTCAGGGATACAGCTAGCCATGGGCCCACAACCATTGTAACTCCGAAATCTCAATTTCGACATGCCCAATGGATCATGGTAAAGCGCCTAGCAACATCGCCCCATGATCCCCTAGGTATCACTGATAGGTGCCTGCAAGAACCAGTTGGTCGTGGTTAGCGTACATTACGGTCCTTTCAACACATATATCCCGATCAGATCAACGATCATTGGTAAATCGAGAGTCGCTAGAGATCCGATATCTATGCCTACATCTTGGAGATCAAATAGTGACATCGCGAGTGTTACTAGGTAAACCCATTTACCTAAAATACATCCAGTACTCTGGCCAGAGATTTATTACACTATTATCTCCTCAGATAGCATAGGATATCCACGCATGAAAACGAGCGGTGAATCCTCGACAACGAAGCATCGACTCCTACATACATCGGGACCTCACCCAATCCCGCCACCTAATGACCCCAAGTGAGTCGGTAAATGGGTCAAAGTGAGGCGCCTATCATGTAGAGTCTCAATGACGTCTCGAGTAGTGAGGACTAATCAGTACAACCAAGACCTCGGACTTATCCACTCGACAAATGGTAACCACTTGGAAAGTCCGAACGAGGGTAGTTCGATAGATCACCAGGTCACTATCCATATGCATGCTCAGAACATCACAATGTTCCCTACCAATGAAACTTGGTACTTCACATCGCAGATGCTAGTCTCAAGCTCGGGCGGCCTTATCCTCATTTTGACGGCCCAATCGACTATGAACGAGTTCAGAATACACAGTGACTATTAGATGTGTTTCATGATAGCCATCATATCCACTATCACATCTAACATACACTATGGTGCATTTTAGGTCTTTATCCAACACAATTGTTAAGATTATAACATAATGAAAATAAATAATGCCATAAAGAAATGCGTATCTCATAAATAAAGATCGTTATACACAAGAGTCAATAAAACCCACACGCCACAAGTTGGCTAGTTGGGAATCTACTCTAACAAGTACTAGATCCTACCTTGTGCTTTGTTTAGAGCTAGTTATTGTGTTAGAAGGGTAGGATAGAGCTGGGTTGAGCTGATGGCTCACAGTTCGTGTTTTTGTGCATGATTGTTGTTGTTTGGCCAAGCAGGTGGCAAATCTAAGTTACTCGGGACTCTTGTTGGGGTAATTGTAGCTCAGAAACTGAAGGTACGGATTTGATCTTGTCTTACAGCTTTGGTTAGGCATGGATATATGTGTATGCTTGCTGGTATGCGTGTATTGTGTGTTGTCGTATCGTTGTTGCTTACTGCTACTCTCTGTGCTGATTAATGTAAGCTGTTGCATGGGCATACACGCATTTTCCACGATTGAGCTCATATCTGTTAGCCGTTGTTGTTGTTGCGCTAACCCGTATGTACCATGAGCTGTTGTTGAGGACGAGCGGCAATACCGTGCTCCTCATCTCCCTGCTGGTTCAGTTGTTAACCGCTATGAGATGAGTGGATAGCTAACACGCTCTCATGAGCTTTGGAAACAGCAGGTTGAGTGATTTGATTATGCTCTGATACCGTGTGTTGTGACGAGTGGATAACTACCATGCTCCACGCACATTGTAGCCACTATCCTTTGTTCGATCTATTTGACAGGTGTTGAGCTGGTCCTTGAGCTCCTTTGGCATCCCGATTCATTTGTAACATGCTGCCTTTGCATCCTGTTATCTCATGAATAGCACGTGCATTTATATCTGTTTCCATCTATTTTCTGTTTGTATTGCTCTCCGTACTGGGGTTTGACCCCATGTCCCTCTAGGGCTGGTTGTTTTGTTATCTTTGTGTTGTTCAGGTTACCAAGGTTTCCCAGCTGGTCGAGGAGATGACTCAGCTGGTGGTGCCCCGAGAGGTGGATAGAGTGTCCCAGTTATATATATTGTATGATTATGTAATAGATTCGTCCCAGGGTATTGTCCCGTAGGGATGTGATGTTCTATTTCTGATTTGATAGTTTTGTTGACTGGGAGACACTCGATGCTTGCATCGTTATTTTCTTATTGTAAAATCAGTATTTTAAGTATCAATGTATTTTTAAATTATGTTTTCTAAGTGTTCCCATCCGTAGGCACGCGAGACAAGTCGAGGATGAGGTAGATGAGCTGGCAGCCCGTGTGGATGATATGGAACTGGTTATGGCAAGGTTTCAACGGATGAATCCTCATATGTTTAATGGTGATGAGCCTAGTTCTGACGCGGTGTCCTGGTTGGAGCACATTACCGGACTGTTTGATCGTGTGAGGTATGACGACGAGCGTAGGCTGAGTTTAGCTATGTTCCAGCTGAGGAGGAATGTTGAGCGTTGGTGGAGAGGTGCTTCGTGAGCTCTCAAGGAGACTGGTGTAGGGATAACGTGGAACAGTTTCTGTACTGCCTTCCGACAGGAGTACGTCCCTGAATCCTATGTTAACGCCCGGGAGCATGAGTTTGATAACTTGGTTCAGGGAACCATGTCTGTGGGGGAGTACGCCAGAAGGTTTTCTTCACTCCTTGCCTATGTTTCCCATGTGTCTGTCCGCGAGAGGGCGAAGATGAACAAGTTTATGGAAGGGCTAAATGAGGATCTTTACTCTTTGGTGTTGGTGAGTTCACCGACTAGTTATGCGGATGCGGTGGAAAAGGCTATGGATATTTGAGGAAAGGCAGAACCGTAGGTCTCGGGTTAGGCCGCAAGTTGCTCAAGGTACCCGCCCCAATGTTCCAGGGGTGCAAACTTCCCAAACGTCTCGGTCATCCCAGCCACCCCAGCAGGCAGCCCAACAATCTGGACGACACAGGTTCAGGCCTCGTGGTCATAAGTTTAAGAAGAATTTGGGTTCTATTTCTTCTGGTTCGGGCAGTTCGAGCAGCAGTAGTCCCAAGGCTGATTTCTTTGGTCAGTGTGGAGGAAAGCACCCAACGACGCAGTGTATTGGAGTTCAGGGTGCGTGCAATAATTGCGGGCAGTATGGAAATTTTGCGTGAGGGTGTCCCTTGGTTGGATCTCAGCAGCAGAGAGTGGGAGAGACTCAGCATAGGCCGTTCCAGCAGCCTGGTCCTTCGTGTTTTGGATAGTCTTCCCAGCCTCATTTCTCAGCACCCCAGCATGCCCAGGTGAATACCATGACTAGGGAGCAAGACGAGGGCACGCCAGGAGGATTTATCACAGGTACTTGCACTGTTTTTGATTTTCCAGCACGTGTATTATTTTATACTCGAGCATCACATTCATTTATAGCTGATGATTGAGAGTGGTTTGCATACACTTCTTTATGTGATGTTGTTTCTGTTGCAACTCCTGCCGGCGCGAGCCTGTTCTCCCAAGAGATTTTGTTCAATGGCATTCTTAGATTTGGTGAGAACGTGTTGGTAGCAAACTTGATTCGGTTAGTGATGTGGGATTTCGATTGCATTGTGGAAATGGACGTGTTGTCTAGTTTTAAGGCCATCGTGGATTTTTTACATGGCGTTGTATGTTTTCGGACACAGTTTGGCGAGAAATGGAATTTTTATGGCCACGATTCCCAATCGAAGATTCCACGAGAAATGGAATTTTTATGGCCACGATTCCCAATCGAAGATTCCACGAGAAATGGAATTTTTATGGCCACGATTCCCAATCGAAGATTCCTTTGATCTATGCCATGGAGATTTTTAGCCTACTGTCGTTGGAGAGCATAGGATTTATGATCTATGCTTTGGACGCATCCTCGAAGTTGTGTGTGGAGCTTAGTGACATACCCGTCGTGCGTGATTTTCCTGATGTGTTTCCTGAGGAGATTCCTGGTTTTCCTCCTAGAAGGGAGATTGACTTTAGTATTGAGTTGGTGCCTGGTACAGCTCCTATCTCGCGAACTCCGTATCGTTTAGCACCAGCCGAGATGAGGTAGCTGAAACTACAGCTTAGCAACTTGTTGGAGAAGGGCTCAATTAGGCCAAGCATGTCACCATGGGGAGCTCCTATTTTATTTGCGAAGAAGAAGGATGGTTTGATGAGGATGTGCATTGACTTTCGGCAACTGAATAAGGCTACTGTGAAGAATAAGTACCCTTTACCGAGGATTGATGATTTGTTTTATCAGTTGCAAGTTTCAGCCGTGTATTCTAAGATCGATCTGCGTTCAAGGTATCATCAGTTGCGAATTCAAGAGAAAGATGTTGCAAAAACTGCGTTCAGGACGAGATATGGGCATTATGAGTTTTTGGTTATGCCTTTTGGATTTACTAATGCTCCTGCATTTTTCATGGATATGATGAACCGAGTCTTCTAGAGTTCATCGATCAGTTTGTGATTGTGTTCATCGATGACATATTGGTGTATTCGAAGACTCCTATGCAGCACAAAGAGCATTTAAGGTTGGTTCTCCAGACTCTTCGAGACTCGCAGATGTAGTTCTCCAAATGCGAGTTTTGGTTGGATAGAGTGGTATTTCTGGGTCATGTCATTTCAGCTGAAGGTATATCTGTTGATCCCAGTAAGGTAGAGATGTTGTGAACTGGGAACGTCCCAAGAATGTTTCTGAGATTCGTAGCTTTTTGGGATTGGCTAGCTATTACGACGCTTTCTTGAGGGATTCTCTAGTACAGCTAAGCCTATGACGTAGCTGACCCAGAAAGACAAGAGATTTGTTTGGACGGAGCAATGCGAGAACAGCTTTCAATTGCTCAAAGAGAAGCTAACTTCAGCGCCTGCGTTATCTTTTCCTTCAGGTTCAGGAGGTTTTGTGGTTTGTTCCGATGCTTCGCTTAATGGATTGGGTTGTATTTTGATGCAAAATGGTCGAGTCATTGCGTATGCCTCTCGTCAGTTGAAACCTCATGAGACTTGATACCCAGTTCATGATTTGGAGTTGGCAGCAGTGGTCTTTGCTTTGAAGATTTGGAGCCACTATCTATATGACAAACACTTTGTGGTGTATACAGACCACAAGAGGCTTCAGTATCTTTTCTCTCAGTCAGATTTGAATATGAGACAGTGTAAATGGATGGAGCTGCTTAAGGATTTCGATTGAGAGATTCAGTATCATCCTAGGATAGTGAATGTAGTTGTTGATGCATTGAGCGGGAAAGCACAAATGTCGATGCTTGCATCTCTAAGCATTTCGAAGGTCCATGAGCATCTGAGCACCACTGGTTGGCATTTCTACCCAGGTGAGGATTATGTTGTGGTGTCATCTTTCCAAGTTGAGCCACATATTGTTGCGAGTGTTAGGGCGGCTCAGAGAACAGATCCTTATATCCATGAGCTGAAGTTGAAGACTCGAGCTGGACAGTTGGAAGACTGCACTGTCGCATCTGATGGTTTTTTGAGATTTCTTGACAAGTTGGTAGTGCCAAATCTGATTGATTTGAAGGAAGCCTCCCTCGTCGTCGCCGCCTGCCGTACCAATTTGTACCCATGCGAAAACATTGCGCACAGGGGAGGGGTCCGTGCACATTGCGCATGCATGTGCGTGCGCCTGCCGCCCCTCCTGCTCGAGCTAGTCATGCAGGCAGCCACCCCCCGTGCGCACACGTTGTGCACAGGGACGCGCACGGCATGCTGCACGCGTGCGGACGGTGGAGCACAGCCCGTGCGCCGGTGCCAGGGTGGAGATGCGACGGCGGATTTTGAATTCTAGGGTTATTTCGGGCCTGTCCCGGGCGGCCCGAGTGGTTCTTGGGATGATACTTGCTATTGGGCCTTTTGGTTGGACCAAAATTATTGAAAAATTTTGAGATATGGGACCTAAAATTGTTTTAACCCCAAAATTTATGCAATTAAAATGACAAAATAATATTTTATTTATAAATAATGTTTGGGAAGATCGAGAGTCGTGCCCAATGTGTTAGGTGTATGCTAGGTTTTACATTTTTGGTTGTAATATTGTTGAAATCATATCAATGTGGGCCTGGTTTATGGCCCGTTCCCATCCCTTTAAAATATATCCCTATTTGTCATGGATATTTAAATGTAAATATTAGACTTAGTGGGAGGATAATTTTGAAGATGGTGGAGATGATGATCAAAGATATTGAAGACCTAACACTTGTAAAACTGGAAGCTTATGTGATAGGATTGCATTTGCATACTGCATATCACCTAGGATTGGACCTAGATCCGTGCTTGGCAACCACGGATCGCATAGCTCTCGCTTATCGATCATCCCAATTATATATGTGATATATATCTGTGAATCCGCAATTTTTTAAATTTGATTTATTGAGACCAAATTTCAAAATTAAAATCCCTCATTTTAAATTTGATTTAAAATTTATATCAAGAATAAAAGTTTCATGATTAAATTGAAGGAACTTAGTTTATTGATATTTTTGAGAAAATGTGACAAAAATGTTATCTAAGGGAGTCCTTTATAGACTTGCTTAAAAATGACTTGTACTGGCTAAGTCTCCCTGAAAGGCGTTGCTTTGTCTAAGGAGGTTGGTTTTTAAGTGGGCCTTAGCCCCTCCAACCACCTGGAAGCACTCTTAGAGAATGTTAGTCCATGACTTCTAAATTGATCATAAAACAAAAGTTTATCCGATAAGATTATGAAGCTAAGGACATTTAAATATTGTTTAAAATTCCCTACCTTCCATCAACAATGGGTGTACGTCGATGCTACCCGTATACATAGCCCGGCTCATATTATTGGGGGGGTTCTGTGTGCCGGAAATTTGTACACGTCAATGACACTTGTTGTAAGTTGGTTGGAACTCCCTTTAACGTTGGCTCATATTATTGCGGACATTAAGGGGTCCTTCCATCACGACTCAACATTGATGGGTCATCTTGACACATGATAGTAATCTGCATCATATTATTTGGCCTTTACTGGACGTGAGGTAAATACATGGAGGTTGCACCTGTTGCAATAGGGCTCTACCTTTTGAGGGTCATGGTTGGCTGATATTATTCGGGACCATGATTTCTTGATTGGACACTGAGTACCCACTAACGAAACTTGATTTCTCGATTTCATTAGAGGGTGGTGAAATCATTAAAATAGTGGGAGGTTAATTCATAAAACTAAATGACCATGTTTTATGTCTTAGCATTTCCATGAATAGTCTGTAATGCATGTCTGTTTTTCTTTCAATATAAACTGCTATAATCATGTCTTCAATCAAAAATCCACTTGCTGCTATACTGGATAGCAACAAATTCACTGGCTTAAATTACCAAGATTGGCTTTAAAATCTCAAAATTGTCTTGGCTTCGGAAAAACTTCTCTAAACGCTAGAGAAGAGCCCTCCGAAGGAAGCCCCTGCCAATGCCAGTCCTGAGGAGCTGGCAAAGCGGAAAAATGGTGGGATGATGAGCTTAAGGTACGATGTTATATGATAGAATCTATGTCCAACGAAATGCAGCGGTGGTTTGAGAAGACGGTGTATGTGAGGATTGAGAATTTGGTTTAGTGATTAATTGTGTTGATTTGGGATTAATCACGTGAAGTTGAGGTTTCTGCTGAATTTTTGAGCGTCGCGTTAAGTTTTTGGGAATTTCCTACCGTAGCGATTTTGGAGCAAAAATGTTATCAGCAGGTTACTGTAGCTCCTGCTGG
>KV020324.1:0-13583 GCA_001598015.1 Dorcoceras hygrometricum | reverse complement strand
TTCTTTTAAGGAGGGAGGGATGTGAGAACCCGAAAATTTAGCTTACTAAAAAAAAAAAAAAAAACCAACGACTGGACAACCAGCTGCAAGTGCATCCAGTCGCAAGCTGAAGTACCAGTCGCAAAGATCCAGACGCAACGATGATTCAGCAGTAGCGCAAAGACAGAAGATCAATCCAGTCGCAAGATTTTATACCAGTCGACTGGATTTCAAAGGAACGAAAAACCAGACGTTGCGTTACAAAGATTGAGTCAGACGCGACGCAAAGAAGAGTGAAGTCTGGACAGTTGCGAAGAATAAGTAGAGCGACGTCGTTCCGTTAAGTTGAAACGCTGCGTTTTGGAACCAGCAGCGAGGGGATTTTGAGTGATGCGTTGCGACTGGAGAACCAGCAGGTAGAAGCGATGCTGACGTAACCCTTACGATGTCGTTTGGATTAGTTAAATCCAGCAGATGGTACTTGAAGTTTAGCGATAGCAAGACGATGTCGTTTGGATTAATAGATACGACAGCGTTTTGCCTTCACGCTAAGATTCAGCAGATGCTCTTTGCGATGGTAATAACCAGCAGGTAGCAACAGTACATCCAGTCGCAGGCTACAGAGAGTTGCAACCAGTCGACAAAGAATACAGTCGCAAGCTACAGTGTAACCAGACGCAAGGAAAAATCCAGCAGCTGACTACTTAGCGACGCAATTCCAGCAGCTGACTACTTAGCGACGCAAATTCAGCAGCAACGCGAAGTCCAGCAGCAACGCGAAATTCAGCCGCGACGCAGGTTTGATCTTCTCCACGAAAAAAGTTAGAATTCCTCGACGCGCAGCAGGATTGTTGTACAGAAAGCTTCATCGTGAAAAGTCGAAGAGATCTCTCACTCGTACAAGGCAAATTTCACGCAGTAACCGTAGAATTAAGGGAAGTAATGGACAATTTAAACCCGTAAATCATGCGCGTGTAACAGTCGACGTAATGATAGGAAATTAAGAGCCTTTAATGGCGGACGCTCGACTCCCCCGCCTCGCCCCTATAAATACCGATGGTAATAACAGAATTCTCCACACCGCTTCGAAATTCACAGCAATAAACTCTCACGCCAAAGTTCTGCAGCAGTTTCTCCAAATCCCTTAGCCACGATCCTACGTAAATCACGACGTGTTCAAAAGCTTTTGCTATCAGATTTCTCGCGAGCATTTGTGCGAAGTTCAGCAGAAGTAGTTTTCCAGATTTCGTGCTACCAGGTTTTCGGCCGAAGAATTTAAGGTAAGTGGGCTTTTGCTAAGTAATTCGTTTGATATACATATATATTTCCTTACTTCGAAATTTCGGTTTTTGAACTACTATTCGAGCACTTGTTCCAAGTCAGATTTCTGTTCGTTCATGTTATGTGTTGCACTGATGTCTCTATCGTTATATGGGTCTACGAAATATTCCGCACTCTGGGTTACTTGGTGTAACCACATGGCCTCGACCCCTTAGAGGAATAAAAATTAGGGACTGATCAGTAAACCATAGACACGAAGTTATTATCAGTGCTATTCTGTCAAGCTCTGTCATGCTCTGTCATGTTCTGTTATGCTCCGTTATGCTCTGCCATGCTCCGTTATGCTCTGTTATGCTCTGTTCTGAATTTTTGGTAAATATGTATATATATATATATATTTGTTGTTTTGCTCGAATGGTATCCCCCACTTACTGAGTGTTTCCCCAAACACTCACCCCTTACATTAGAACCTTATCTGGATCAGTTTATATAGTTTTATATATGACATGTTGATCTACTCTAAGAATAGTAGAAAGCACTCGAATCAGCTTAGGACGATGTTGCATATTTTAAAGGAAGGGCAATTATTTATTATTTTGAGTTCAGTAAGTGTGAATTCTGGTAGGTTACATTATTAGGTCACATAATTTCTAATGAATGGATTAGAAGTTGAACAGCTAAGGAGGAAGCAGTTCGAACTGGCCTGTGCCCAAGAGCATTACTGAGGTCCGTAGCTTTTTAGGACTTGCAGGTTATTAACGTTGATTCGTCAGAGGATTTTCCAAAGCAGTAGTTCCATTAACCCCCCTTGACCAGGAAACATTTCAAGTATGATTAGATCCCTGATTGTCAGCTGAGTTTTGAAATATTGAAGCAAGCCTTATAGGAAGCCCCTGTGTAAGCCATGTCATCTGGGCAAGGAAATTAGGTTATCTTCGCAGATGCGTCCATGTTGGGTTTGGGCGCTGTGCTGATGCAATTAAAGAAAGTGACGAGATTTGTAAATATTAGTAACATTAGCTTATCGAATATCACTACCACTTCAGCTATCTGCTGCACACAACGTGTTTCACGATCAGCTCTTAGGAAGTACGTTCCAAGTCCCTAGCACGTTTTTATCTTCGAGCTCACTCAGCTCGCACCTGATATGAGTTACGAAGAAGAGTCAGTGCGGATTCTACTTAGAAAAGATAGAAAGATTGGGAATCAAAGGTCCCTTTGGCCAAAGTTCAATGCGAAACATTCAAACCGGGAATCAACATGAGAATTTGAAGCATAGATGCTTAGTCACTACCCAGAGCTGTTTAGGTGAGTTTAATTTCGAGGACGTAATTTTATTTAAGGGGAGTAGAGCCGTAACAACCAGGAAATCCATAAATCCACAAGTTATTTTTGGTCTTGAAGGGTTAATTTGCTATTTTTTCGCAACTTCAGCACTCCAGTTTAAACCTGTGCTGATTTTCCGTTTTCAGCTTAGGGACGCGGTTCACGAGTATTTTGGGAAAGAACAAAACCAAGCACGGTTCGAGTTTTTTTTAAAATTCTTTAAAATGATTTTTTATTAAAAATAATATAATAATATCTTTTTAAGAAAAATGATTACTATTGGCACGTCAACAGTACCTTTTAAGAAAAATGATTACTGTTGGCATGCCTAAAGCATTTTTAAGAGAATGATTACTATTGGTGTGTGGGATAAGACAAGTTCTGCCTTGTTTAATTGCTTCTTTAAGGTGTTGGGTGTGCTTTTCTAAACCACAAACCAACCAAAGATTCTTCTTCAAAGTTTTCTAAAGCTTTTTGATAGTGCTTGTGGGAGATTCAAAGGAGGAGTCGTATCTGCAACCTGTCGTTCAGCTTAAAACAAGTAAACTATGTTTCTTGCTGCTTTCGTGAAAGCATATTATTGTTAACTTCTTGCGTTATGTTTGCGTTCTGTTTGCTTTCTGGTTGCATTGTGTTTCAGTGTTCAGAGTAATGATTAAAGGTTTTTCAAATGATTTTAGGATCTGTACGTTTTCAGCGATTTCGAAAATGGTTTTAAGTTCTCAAATGTTTGACAGAAGAGTTTCTATGACAATTGAGCTGTCTCCTCTTTCAAATTTCTGGGTTGTACGAAAGTAACTTCAAAGTAGAGTTCTCTGTGTGTCTCCAGAGAATAAGTCGTGCTGGATGGTTATGGATGAGGTTCTGAGATGGTCTAGTTAGAGCATTGTTATGGTATCATAAGCTTAGCTAATATGTTCGAACTTCTCCAAGATATTTTCAGTACTCGTGCTGGATGGCTAAGGATGGGGTTCTAGACTGATAGAAAAAACTGGTCTAATGAGAACCCTGTTCTGATATAGATCAACTTAGCTAATCTGTTCGAACTTCTCCAAGCTGTTTTCAGTATCCTGTTGTTATTCTAATCTCGTATCATTCGTTTGATGATTTCAGTTCGTACTTTGATCCCCGAACCAATTCCAGTTTACACTTGCGATATGCTTATTTTCCCCGAGCTGATCCTGAGTTCGCGAGCTGTTCGCGATCTGATTTTTCCCGAGCTGATTTGAACCTACGATCTGAATTCGTTATTCAAAGTTGATCCGATTGTTTTTTATTTAAGTTTGCGAGCTGTTCTAAGCGCGTGAGCTATTCCATCTTCTGAGCTGTTTCAAGCTCGTGATCTGTTTTCATTTGAGCTGCTCTAAGCTCGCGATCCAGCCTGATTGCCTTAAGCTGAGTTGACCTTGTTTAACCTTCTTAACTTAACCTGACCGTTCTAAACTGTGTTGAATTTCCCTAATCTGAGTTTACCAACAAGCCGTGATCTGTTTTCTACCCAGATCTGAACAGATTTAGATTAGGTCCACTCTGTACTGATACTGAAATCTCAAGTTTAATTCTTCTTTCCTTTAGCTTCGATTCGAAGGTATAACTCTAATTTGTTTGAAGTTATACCTAATTTCAAGAGACAGTTCTCCAGCTTAGAGCTCTGTGCTTCGTTAGTCGTATCTGCCTGAGCTGATTCGAGTTTCTTTTTCGATTGAACTACGATTTATATCTTGAGTTGATCTCATAATTTCTTCAACTGTATACATTCGTACACCCAGTAGTCTTTTTAAATAAAAAATGGAGTGTTGGTCCCGAAGAACAAGGGTGCCCCAAGAGTTCTCACACAACTCACGTAGGCTCTCACACAGCCTTAGGCACCGAATCCTTTAGTTGCATGCATTTTAAATATTTTAATAGGAAAAACCACCACGCAACAAGAAACCAGATCGCATGGGATTGACCAGCAGCTTTGCGAGCTAGTCCTATATGCAAGCGATCTGGTTAGTCAAATCTTGAGCTGCAATAGTTCAATGTTCTTGAAAGTTTGTGCACTGAGATACAGATTGAGTTATGAAATAAAATCATGAGGAAACAACTCAAACCGAACTCCTGAAAAATCGAAAGCCATTTTCCAGTTTTAAGAATAGTTAACAAATATGCGATGCGTGAATGATATGAATGCAGTAAGCTGTAAAGAAAGAATACGCTGTAATTTGTTTATGGAAGTTCGGAGCTGAATCTCCTACGCCTCCCCTTCTTCCGCAATTGGGAAGGATCCACTAGAAGACTTTGATTACAGCAGCCCCCGCTGTAACCCGATCCGACAGCCCAGCAGGCTGCAAGAACTCCTAGCCACCATGCACATCAGCCCGCAAGCTGTGTGTCTAACTTCACTTCTTTTATGCCTCAGTGAGAAAGGCTACACACACTTCTTTAACGTCTCAGTGCAAAAGACTACATGGACTTGTTTAACATCTTTGTCCAAAGGCTACAATGGAAGTCGCTTTTGTTTTTTATTCACTCAGCTAATCTAATCAGCTCTCTCAAATATATGAGTGAATCATGTGTGAGATTTACAGTTTACGCTCAATCTATCGAAGATAAAATCTCACACACTGGGAAGTGCTCCTGTCCGAGTTGGTTCTTCATTGTCTTCCCTTGTTTGTGCTTTCCTCTGTTTTTACATTCTGGATTTGCACAACACAGTTTCAACTTTGCTTATCCGCATTCTCTTTTGCTTGTACTCTACTCTTGATATATATAGCTTGATGTGGAGATTTGTCCGTTGGACACAAAGTTGTAGCCGTTTGAAAAGTCTTCCGACACTATTGTACTTTGCGTCCTTTGGCTTTTAATGCACTGCAGGCTTTTCCTCACTTTAAGCACGTGAGCACTGTACTGAGAAGACAATACAAGCAAATCGATTTGAACACTGAAAAGAATTTTTCGTATAGTCTCATATTCAAATAGCTTTGCTCGTAGTTTTGATAGCATCTGTCATGCTATCCGGGCTGGTTTGACCCTAACCAGCTTGCCAGCTTATCTTCGTTCTGGTTTGCACTGAGCTGGTCTTTACTTCGAGCTGTTGCCTCTTCATCTTTACTGCTCTTGTTCGCAACTGATCTTGAGCCGATCTCTAATTTGATCTTGTCATCTGCTCTTGTTCACCAGCTGCTCTTGTTCTGTTCTTTCCTTCTCTTGAACGTTTGCTGGGCTCTGAGCTTGTTTCCCAGCTGGTTAATTTTCCACTACAGGAGCCTTCTACTTTCCCATCATCATCTCTCTCATAAGAATCCAGCTTGACCAGATCTCTCCAATCCGGTTTTCTCTTCTCCGATCTGGTCTGATACAGTTTGAGCTGGTTTGACTTTAACCAGCCTGGCTCTATTCTTCTCATCAAGAGCCACTGTGTTGCTTGTTTGTCCTATTGATCCATTCGGCACCTCATCCAAACCATCAGAAAGCACACATTTTATCAACCTGTTGATTAAACAGTTCTTCGACGATACTTTAAATCTTATCCTCGTAGAGCTGCAATCCAACACCAATGATTATACAATAATCAGTTCCAATTCCTATGATGAACTGATTATTGTTGCGCTTAGTGATCTGACCTGCACTTGATCATTGTGCTTGTCTATTCATCAGCACTTGAACACTGCACTTGTTCGCTGCACTTGATCTCCGCTTGAACCATTCTGCACTTCACTGCATCCCACTGTGCTTGATCACTGCACTTCACTTGCACCAAGCTGGTGAACCAGCTTGACGTTCCCTGCACACTAGATCTCTATTGTTGTACCAGCTCGAGCGTCCTCTCTCACTGTTCCAGCATAGATATCTTCAACCGAACCAGTTTAGGCGTCTCCTCATTGTTCCAGTCTGGATATCTTCTAGATCGCTCAAGTCTAGCACTGCACATGAAATCTAAGATTGTTAGTAAGATAATAGCAGGTTTTTTGTTAATCAAAATTTATATTCTGATCTGTACAAACAGATCCAACATGGAGTTTTTAACAAAACAAACCGCTTACATGCAATCTGTTAGTACAAAGTTTTTAATGACATATGGCAAGTGACGAAGGAGGAATGACATAAGTTCCATGCCATATTTCTTAAAGTTTAAAGGAAGTAATTTTAAAGTTTTATGACCTGTGTCAAAGATAACAGACGTTCAGCTTACGAGCGTGTGGATGTCGATCTATGGATCAGGGTGCCCCGCCAAATTATGGGAGTGTGGATGTCGTCGATGGACCGGGGTGCCCCTCCAAACATGAATGTTAATGGGCGATAGTTTGCCATAGTCTGTTTACAAATGAGCTTGATTAAGAAACCAGACCAAAGAATAACTTCTGCGTCACATCTCATATAGAAAAGTGAATGGGTTATTTTATAACCGCAGATTTTAAGAAAGTTTATGTTTAATGTTTACTTCTTTTATGTTAAATTATATGTTTAGTGTGTGTGGAACTTTGCTATTATCAGATTTACGGGCTGAGCCCCTAGGCTCACTAGCTTTCATGATTGCAGGTGAGGTTGTTCCTTGAGAGCTGGATGACACGAGCTGGATGAGGCGAGCTGGAACAGATCGGGGAAGTGTGTTTTTCGATAGATCAATGCTTTCTTGTTGCTACAGGCTGTATCTCTTTTGTGAATGAAGTTGTATTAGACATTGCATTTTTGTTTCTAATCTGTTTTCAAACAATTTGTATCAAACGATAACTATATTGTTATCCATATTCCAACTGTTTCGTTCTGAGCTGTTACAGCCCGTAAGGTATTTTGCGATCCGAGCTGTTTTGTTCTAAGCTATTATAGTCTGCAAGCTGTTTTGCGTTGAATGTCCAAACGACCTTAATACAATTATTGTTTCACAACCTGAATGAGATCAGCTTACGCAATCCCGAATCTAGTTGTTCACACGTGAGCTGAATCATTTCTTTTTATTGCACAATCATCCTGAATAGTATGCTTCCTTCAAAATCCTAAAACTTGAAAATTTTTGTGCTTTTCTCAAGTACTTTCGACATGGTTTGTATATTTGTGGACTAGGGCGTCACAGCTTGGTATCAGAGCATGGTCATTGAGATAAGAACTTGCCTCCAGTCTGAAACAGTTCTCGTCAGCCGCTTCTCTTAGTTTGTGAGTTTTATTTTCAGTATTATGGAGTAAAGTTTAATTTAAAATTTAAAGAATTCCTTCTTGATATTTATGTGGTGGATTTGGACTTAAGATACAGATCATGTCAGGAAGAGGAAGAGGAAGAAGGAACCCCATGTCAGAAGACGCCAACCCAGGTGATAACAGTCATGTCTTAGCTGGGATGGCCCAGCTGTTAAAGCACTTAGTGTAGCAATCGTGTCAGGGGAGTGGTCAATCATCTGGTAGGATTCCTAGATCAAAGGATCCTCAATAACGGTTTAGACGTCAACGATCGAAGGAGTTTACTGGTACTACCGATCCGCTTGTGGCTGAAAGCTGGATTAAGTCTTTGGAGGTCATCGTTGATTATCTGCAGATGCCAGACTTGGATAGGCCTAGGAGTGCAATTTATATGTTAAGGGACGACGCTATGATCTGGTGGGAAGGAGCCAAGCTGACTGTGGACTTGGCTATGTTTACGTGGGAGAAATTCGTGTTCTATGCAATAATTTACTGCGGATGTGCGATCCGAACTGAACAGAGAGTTTTTGACTTTGAAGCAAGGAGATCTTTCGGTGACGGATTATATTAGTAAGTTTGAACGGTGCCGTTAATTGGTAGAGATTCTGAAGAAAAGCTCAGTCATTTTGTGGATGGATTAAGACCAACACTTAAGCACGATATTAGGCTAGCTGAGCCTAAAGATTTCAGGGCGTCAGTCAACAAGGCCCTACGAGCTAAGCGAAGCAGAACGCCAACAAAAAACGTCAGGCCTTTCAGCTCAGAGACCAAAGAAAATCTAAACAACCCAACCAGAACCAGCAGAGACCCCAAGGTCAAACAACCACAACAGCCGCAACACTCGACTCAGTCCCCAGGATAGACAACAGACCAGTTTACCCAAAGTGCAAAAAGAATCATGTTGGTCAGTGTAGACTAGGACAGATTGTGTGCCACAAGTGTGGTAATCCAGGCCACTTTGTTAAGGACTGTCCAAAATGAAGTAGCCCATAATGAGCAGAGCCTATGTGATGACAATAGAACAGGTGAACCCAGACACTACCGAGGTTATGGGTAAGAATATTATTATTGGTATGCCTTCTATTGATTTGTTAGACTCGAGAGTAACCCATTAGTTTATATCAGAATCTTGTGTTAAGGAATTACCCATACCACCTGAATGATTATCAGTATGCTATTGTGTGACCGTACCCTCAGGAGAAGTACTATTAACCCATAGAGTATTTCGTAACGTGGAACTTAGGCTACAAGGGCATTTAGTGTCTGCTGACTTGATCACATTTGTTAGGATCGGATCGAGGGGGTGCCTTTGGCTCTCACACAGCTCAAGCACCCAAACCTTGATCATAAAATAACAGACAGACATATTACGTGCATTTAAAAATATTTGAAAGTTTTGCACGCAATCACCAACCAGCTGATCTCCTAAGCTGGTACCAACTCGGAGAAGCACTATGTGATCTAGTCACACGATTTTGTCTGTTATAAATCTCGAGCTGAAATAGCTCATGTTCTTAAATAGTTTGTGCACCGAGATACAGATTGGTTATGAAATAAAATCATGCGAAAAAACAACCCAAAATAAACTCTGAAAATCATAAGTTAAATAAACAGGTTGTAAAACATATGTATGCAGATGCTATGTAATGCAGAAAGTTGTAAGTGACAAACATATTTGTTTATGGAAGTTCGGAGCTGAATCTCCTACGTATCCCCTTCTTCCACACAGGAAGGATCCACTAGAAAATTTGATTACAACAGCTTCTGCTGCAACCCATTCCAACAGCCCTCGGCTGTGAGAACTCCTAGCCACAAATGCACACCAGCTCGCAGGCTGTGTGACTAACTAACCAAAACTTCTTTAACGTTTCAGTGAGAAAGACTACAAGAACTTGTTTAACGTCTCTGGTCGAAGACTACAGGGAAAGTGTTTGATTTGATTCACTCATTTTCTGTTTCGCTCAAATCTCGTATGTATGAGTGAATCGTGTGTGAGATTTATAGTTTACGCTCAATCTCTCGAATATAAAATCTCACACACTGGGAAGTGCTTCTCTCTAAGCTAGTTGCTCGCTATCTTCTCATATCTTGCACTGTCGACTTGATTACTCTTTGAAGCTTTTGGTCAGTGCACCAGCTCTCACATGAGCACTGAACCAGCTTGCACACCAGCTGCCACCGAATGTGCAAACTTGCGACTAGCACTGCTTTGTGTTGTGCATCTCTCTATTTCGTGTTCTGTACTTGCACACACACTCTCCACTTTGCATCGTATATCTTGCTTCTTTTATGGTCTTGATATTTAAAGCCTCTTGTGCAAATTTTTCCGTTAGACACAAAGTTGTAGCCGTTGAAAAGTCTCTGAAAATGTTATATTTTGTGTCCTTTGTCATTTAATGCTTGTGCAAGATTTATGACTTTTAGCGTGTGAGCATTGTACCGAGAAGACAACACAGCAAATCGATTTGAACATTGATAAGCAATCTTCATATAGTCTTGTGTTCAAATCGCTTTGTTTGTCATTTAGTCCAATTCTGCTCTTGACCTCAGATAACATCTGTTTTGCTCGCTAAGCTGGTTTGACCTTAACCAGCTTGTCTATGTCTGCTTTTCTTCGAGCTGATCTATTCGTTACACTGAGCTGGTCACTTCTTCATCTGTACTTCTCTTTTTCACGACTGCTCTTGACTTCTCTGTTACATTGCTCTACTTCTTATCTGATCCAGCTTGTGACTTTCTCCGTATCAGCTGGACCTATGGAGACTTATCGAGTACACTCCGAGTTCAGATTCTTCCTTATTTCCATCTACGGGGTTCACATCGAGCTCGTCAAAGTTCTCACAGACTCCTGTCTCCACATTTCTTCTTCTTCTTCATCTTCCACATCATCCACAATAAATTCATCCAAGCTGGTTTGTCCTTTCACCATCTTGGCTCTATTCTGGTCTGCTCTGAGCTGCTCTTCTTGATTATGTGTACTTGATTGTTCTCTTGTTCCATTCAGACACCTCTTCCAAACTATCAACAAGTACACATATCTTCTTCTGGTTGATTGAGCCAGCTCTTCATAGGTACTTTAAACCTTATCCTCGAAGAACTGCAATCTTGCACCAGTGATTATATCTTTTCTTCTTGGGATCTTCTAATCAGTTCTGATTGAGCTTTCACTGGACTTAACTTCCTATGCTGAACTGATTATTGTTGCGCTCTGTGATCTGATCTGAACTTGATCATTGTGCTTGTACTCAGATCTACACTTGGTCACTGCACTTATAAACTGCACTTGATCTGCACTTGAACAATTCTGCTATGCACTGAATCTCACTGCACTTGATCCAAGAACTGCTCTTGCACCAAGCTGATGAACCAACTTGGTGTCCTTTGCGATTTGGTTTCTTCTCTGGTGTACCAGCTCAGGCTTCTCTCACTGTTCCAGCGTAGATATCTTCAACTAGACCAGCTTAGGTGTCCCATAACTGTTACAGTTTGGATATCTCCTTGTCTTCTCCAGTCTAGCAACTGCACATCTCATGTAAACCGTTAGTAGAATAATTATTCTTGCTAGACAATACGGCATTAAAAACAATGTATAAGTTCTTTATTCGTTAATCTAATGTTTGCTGACCCCATTAAGTGAACAATATTTTGCAGAGAAAATAAAGCAGGCAATGAGAGCGAAAAGTCTTCAGTTCTGCATCTCCGTCCTGGAGATGTTAAAGATTTTATGAAGTAAGGAGAATCAAGAACCATAACAGATTTTGTGTTAATCAAAATTAAGATTCTGATATGTCAACACAGATCCAACAGTATTACCCAAGCCTAAGTTTGATTTGATTTTGGGTATGTGTTGGTTAACTAAGTATGGAGTAGTTTAAGCTATTGAAAGTAGAAGTTAAGCCACCCCAAGGAAAGTAGTTCTCATTTGAAGCTGCCCAAGGTAGGAGAGTTCCTTGTAAGATTTCAGCTCCAAAAGCCCAAAGCTGTTGGAGGACAGGATGATTAGGACCTTTGGCTAGATTATCATCCATAGTTGATGATGTGGAAACATAATCTGTCAGAAGTAGAGGTAGTAAATGAATTCCCCGAAGTTTTCCCAGACGACATCACAAGACTACCACCAGATCGGGAGATTGAGTTTGCGATTGAACTGGTACCTCGTGCCGCCCCTGTATCTAAATCCGAGAATCGAAGATCTTTTGATCAACATCAAGGAGCGGCAACATTCTCTAAGATTGGTCTCTGATCTGAATACCACCAAATGAAGAATGAAGAAGCGGATATTTACAAGGCTGCCTTCCAGAACGCGTTATGATTAGTACGAGTTTTAGTGAGGGCATTTGTATTGATGAATGAACCTTTAGCGTTCATGGATTATGAGTAGAGCGTTCCAACCTTATTTGGATCAGTTTGTAATAGTGTTTATAGATGACATGTTGATCTAATCTAAGAACACCATTAAGGAGGAAGCAATTCGGGGCTGGCCTGTGCCCAAGAGCGTTACTGAGGTTCGTAGCTTTTTAGGACTTGCGGGTCATTATCGTTGATTCATCAAGGGAATTCCCAAAACAACAGTTCCGTTAACCTCCTTGACCAGGAAACATGTCAAGTACGATTAGATCCCTGATTGTCAGTTGAGTTTTGAGAAACTGAAACCAGCCTTAGTGGAAGGAAGGGTAATTTGAGTCCCAAATATATCGACCCCTTTGAGATCTTAGAAATAATGGGGATGTTAGCTTTTCGGTTAGCATTACCTCCGCAAATATCTGCAGCACACAACGTATTTCAAGTATCAGCTCATAGGAAGTACGTTCCAAACCCCTCGCACGTATTGAGCTATGAGCCGATACAGCTCGTGCCCAATCTGAGTTACGAAGAAGAGCCAGTAATGGTTCTACTTAGAGAAGATATAAAGCTGAGAAAACGAAGTATCCCTATGGTCTAAGTTCAATGGGCGAACCATTCATAACGGGAAGAAATATGGGAATTTTATGCAGAGATTCTTAGCTGCTACCCAAAATTTCTTAGATGATCAAATTTCGAGGACGAAATTTATTTAGAGGGGAAGATTTGTAACGCCCAGGAAATCTATAAAGCCACAAGTTATTTAATTTGTTTCAAATGGTTAAACTGTCATTTTGCATTTAATATTTCAGATTTTTGCCTGAGCTGATTTCTTCGGTTTTAGCCTAGGCGGTTCGCAGACGGTTCCTGCGAGAATGAACCCAAGACCGATTCAGTTTTAAAAATACATAAAATAATTTTTTAAAACAGAATGATTACGGTTGGCGTATGGGATAAGATAATAGTAAGTCGATTGTCCCACAACCCCTGCCTTGTGTAATAACTTTATTGAGGTTATATAAGACAGTGGGTGTGATCTTCTAAACCAAAAACCAACAAAAGATTTTCTTCAGAGTAAGCGTTTAGATCGTGCTTGTGGGAGATCAAATCGAAGTTGTTCCATGCAACCTGTCGTGCGGCGAAAGGTGTTGTGGATCCGGATCCGCCCCCCGGCTAGGCAGCGGAAGAACATAAGAAAAGGCCGGGAGACGATCAATACGAAAAACAACAATTACAGTAATCGTCATTCATAGGGTGTTCAAAATGATTACCTTGCTGGCACTTGTGCCTGGCTCCAACCGGTATTACAAGAACCCGGCTCTTCTCGGTAGATTGCGGTAGATAATCGCCAATCCGGTCCACGACCAGAACCGAGACTCCTTTGTCAGGCTGCACTAGAAGCACTGACGAGATCAGCACGAACTGATTCTCCTCGTCGAGTTGGCCGGAAACGAATTTCCGGCGACAAAGGGCGGCGGCGGCGGCGGCGGCGGCGTGTTTTT
>KV020323.1:0-23886 GCA_001598015.1 Dorcoceras hygrometricum | reverse complement strand
TTGTAGTTAAGTTGTGTTTATGAAGTCTACAAGTCTAATTAAATAGACTTAGTAATAATCTTGGACCGGCCCAACGGGCCCGGGTCCAACGGGTGAACATTCGGTTCAACCCTATCACCGAGACTTCATCGTAACTCCGATCGCCGATCAGATCGGACCGATCGATTCAGTTTCCAAAACTGAACACTATGATCTGAAAAACCGTTTTTCAGAACCCCAGTGCAAAATGACCGTTTTGCCCCTCAACAGCGGGAAACCCCGGTTTGACCCCTGTTGACTTTTAGGAAGTCGCACTCCCCGAAATCCTCTTCTCGCGCTCAACACATTGAGCTGAGTATCCGTGCGGGAATCTCGAATCCAGTACTTGTGTGACCCTCAATGGTTCAGGGATACAGCTAGCCGTGGGCCCACAACCATTGTGGCTCCGGAATCACAATTCCGGACTTGCCCATCGGATCATGGTAAAGCGTCTAGCAACATCGCCCCATGATCCCCTAGGTATCACTGATAGTGCCTGCAAGAACCAGTTGGTCGTGGTTAGCGTACAGTACGGTCCTTTCAATCCATATATCCCGATCAGATCAACGACCATTGGTAAATCGAGAGTCGCTATAGATCCGATAGCTATGCATACATCTTGGAGATCGAATAGTGACATCGCGAGTGTAACTAGGTAAACACATTTAACTAAAACACTTCTAGTACTCTGGCCATAGATTTATATACTATTATCCCCTCAGATAGAATAGGATATCCACGCATGTCTGCGAGCGGTGAATCCTCGACAACGATGCATCGACTCCTACATGCATCGGGGTCTCACCCAATCCCGACGCCTTACGACCCCAAGTGAGTCGGCAAACGGGTCAAAGTGAGACGCCTATCATGTAGAGTCTCAATGACGTTTCGAGTCGTGAGGACTAATTAGTACAACCAAGACCTCGGACTTATCCACTCGACAAATGGTAACCACTTGGAAAGTCCGAAGGAGGGTAGTTCGATAGATCACCAGGTCACTATCTATCTGCATGCTCAGAACATCACAATGTTCCCTACCAATGAAACATGGTACTTCGCATCGCAGATACTAGTCTCGAACTCGGGCGGCCTTATCCTCATTTTGACGGCCCAATCGACTAGGAACAGTTCAGAATACACAGTGACTATTAGATGTGTTTCATGATAGCCGTCATACCCACTATCACATCTAACATACACTTTAGTGCATTCTAGGTCTTTACTCAACGCAATTGTAAATCATCATACACACAATGAAAGTAAAGAATGCCATATGGATAAATGCGAATATCATATATAAAGATTGTCATATACAAGAGTCTATAAACCCACACGCCACAAGTTGGCTAGTTGGGCATCTACTCTAACACAGCTGATATCATAACAATGCACAAACGATAACAGCACAGAGCACACACACAGCCAAGCATATAATCCATGCTAAATCCTAAGCTGTAAACAAGCTCACATCCGTACCTAAAATCTTTTTGCAACAATTACTACAAGAAGAATGCCACAATGACGCAGATCCACCACCTGCTCAACGGCAACACAAGCAACTACTCAAAGACCGAAGCACAGAAAGCAATAGCTGGGAGCTACAACTCGATCAGCGCTATCCTACCTCATCAAACACCACAGAAGGCTCTAACAAGCTTAAAGGTAGGATCTGAACTTACCCCAAAAAGCTTGGAGCGAAATCCGACGCTTATGCTCACATACTACACAAGGGAGATGTCTTCGCACACCTCACCAGCTTCAAAAAAACGTTCGAAAACGATATCCAAACGAAGCGTCTCAGCAAGAGGAGTTCAACGCTTCCACTCTCTCTCTCGTCGGAGTTGTCTACCGCCAGCAATCGAAGAAGATAAGGTACGGTGAACAGTAGCTAGGGTATCGTGACAGGATTTGGCAATCGGGAAAATATTCTAAGTATGGAAACTGGATACTCAATTCGAAGACCAAGTCCTCTCTTATAAGTCAAAGCTGCTCACAGCTGAAGAAACAGTATCCACCACACTTAAGCTATCACAGCTGAAAATCTCGTTCGCAAACAAATCTTGCAACAGAACTCACTCTACGCCAAAATAGATCTCTACTAACTCAAACGACGTCACAGAGAACTACTGTCGCAACTGGACACGTCACCCGCTACTCACTGCTAAACACTAACCAACATCTGTTAGAAACGCTACAATAGATCTTCCACACAGCTGTAGCTAACGCAACTCACAACTGAGTCTTCTTCTCTAACCCCAAAACGCTGTCATTCCAACTAATCCAAACGACGACGTACTAGCACCCGCTACTGAACGCGCTCTATCTCACTACTGAATGCTAGCGAAAACAGAACTCGCTACAACTGCTGAACACAATCACTATTGCTGACGTCAACACTGCTGAGCGCCAACATTCAGCGATGACCCGCGCTAACTACTGAACAGATTCTGTGCCAAAATCCAACTCACCAGAACTGTTCTAAGGCTAAAGCAAAACCCGATAGCTTCTCCAAGCTCATGAACGCAAAGCTGATCTCAATAAAACCCGATTAATTACTCAATTAATCTCATCAGCTTTCGGGTCTCATAGAAATGGTGGTGACACCTAAAACACGGATCCTTCCTAAAATCGAAACGTCAACACAGGCACGCGTTTACAATCGATCTAGATCTCAATAAACAGTTTAGATGCCTAACACATTTCTAGGTTCGCTAGCCCTACCCGTCTAAGTTCTCAAGGAAAGTCCTAGAACGTCTAACAGTTCTTCTTAGATTCAACCCAGCAACCTAAGGCAAAAAGTCTTCTGATGGTACTCTACTCAACATGCAATTCAGAACACATCAACTACCAAAATTCCAAGATCACGGAAACGATGGAAATTTTAAGGCAGAATACCTGTGAGCAGTGTCGTGTCTGGATCTACAGCCTCCGCCTGCATCACATAAACATGCCCCATGGATTGTCTATTATTAGGGAAATCTCTAGAAATATGCCTGGCTCCTTGCAGTGTTAACACCTGCCTGATCCTGCTATACACCGGCATGTATGTTGCTTATGGCACTCCTTGCACACTGGCATCCCTGCAGGTCTACGGGCACTGGCCACCTGCTGTTGTGGCCTCTTCTGGCCATGCGGTCTGTGCTGCTGTGGCCCCTAAGGAGTTGTGCCCTTATGAGGTCCCTGATATAGTCTCTTTGTTGGCTGCTGCGAATATTGTCCCCTGGCGGGCTGCTGCAACTGTCTCTTCCGCTGAAAGTCATACCTCATGTCCTTCCGGCCCCTCTCAGACCGATACGCTTGGTTAACTACCATCATGTACATCGTCACGTCCGCCATGTTGACATCGTGGCGGATGTCGGGTCTCAACCCATCAGTGAACTGCCTCAATTTCTCACTCTCCACCAGCGCGATCGAAGGCACAAAGGGACACCCCCGCTCGATCTGTCGAACATACTCAGATACAGACTTGTTTCCCTGGCGGAGACTCATGAACTCCCTGATCAGCTGACTCCGGGAATCCGTGGTGAAGTACTTCTCGAACAAGACATTTCTGAAACTCACGAAGGTCATGTCCTCCAAAACCAATCCGACTACTACACTCTCCCAACACAGTGCAGCGTCATCCTTCATCATGAAGATGGCGCACCGAACCTTGTCATCATCCTGGAGACCAATATAAGAGAAGGTGGTCTCCATAGAACGGATCCAATCCTCAGCAACTAGTGGATCTGTAGTCCCTGCAAACTCCTCGGGTCCCTGCTTCCGGAATTGCTCAGCCACATCCTCCTGATGCGACTTCCCAGGTCGCTTTGAATGTCTCTCTAACATCCAGGAGATCCCGGCTAGCATGTCCACGCTATCTCTCTCATAAGGCGTCATCTACGGAGGTGTAGGTGGAGAAGGTGCATCATCATCCTGCTGATCTCTAGCACGTCTGCGAGGCATACTGGTACACAAAACCCATCGCGTAAATTCATGTGTATGACTAGGCGTCTAACTCTTAAACTTCTAAGTTAAAACTAATGCAACCATAAAACATGCATCAAGAAAAATATTTGAATCGTAAAAACCTAAAAACTTACAGACTGGCAGTGCGACTTCTGAGCTCCACGCAGCAGGCTAGTACCCCACCCGAACCACCGCTCTGGTACCAACTGAAACGAACCGGACTTTAGAAAAAATAATTTCTTTGAAATAAAATGCGGATAAACATTTGTTCAAATTATAATTCAAACATTAAAATCTTTTCTCAACATCACTTTAAAACATAAATAAATAAATATCTCAAAAACCATATCATTCTTTCTGTCTTAAAATCAGAGTAAATAAATTGGTGCGGAAATCTGAACATGTTTAATAAAATAACTTAAAACCATCTGAGTGGTCACGGGTAGCAGCTGTAGCGGAAGATCAGAGGTCCTCACCACACGTCAGCATAAAATCGACAGTAGGATCACCTAACCAATTAAATATAGTGAGCCTAAAGGTCTAGCATGCTCTATCTGATACTAACAAGGTACATATAATAAAACAGCATGCAAGCACATAAATATCATAAAATAACTTAAAAACATGCATGCATAATGATCGTAAACCATGGCTCAAAAGTACTCGTAACAGTACATAATTGTATATCATAACATAATGAGGCACGAACATAACATAACATAAAAGACGTGTTAGTCGTATCCATGATGTGTGGGCCATTACATTAACAATTGATCAATCATAAAACCAACGTACGTGGCACTCACCAGAACTGTTCTAAGGCTAAAGCAAAACCCGATAGCTTCTCCAAGCTCATGAACGCAAAGCTGATCTCAATAAAACCCGATTAATTACTCAATTAATCTCATCAGCTTTCGGGTCTCATAGAAATGGTGGTGACACCTAAAACACGGATCCTTCCTAAAATCGAAACGTCAACACAGGCACGCGTTTACAATCGATCTAGATCTCAATAAACAGTTTAGATGCCTAACACATTTCTAGGTTCGCTAGCCCTACCCGTCTAAGTTCTCAAGGAAAGTCCTAGAACGTCTAACAGTTCTTCTTAGATTCAACCCAGCAACCTAAGGCAAAAAGTCTTCTGATGGTACTCTACTCAACATGCAATTCAGAACACATCAACTACCAAAATTCCAAGATCACGGAAACGATGGAAATTTTAAGGCAGAATACCTGTGAGCAGTGTCGTGTCTGGATCTACAGCCTCCGCCTGCATCACATAAACATGCCCCATGGATTGTCTATTATTAGGGAAATCTCTAGAAATATGCCTGGCTCCTTGCAGTGTTAACACCTGCCTGATCCTGCTATACACCGGCATGTATGTTGCTTATGGCACTCCTTGCACACTGGCATCCCTGCAGGTCTACGGGCACTGGCCACCTGCTGTTGTGGCCTCTTCTGGCCATGCGGTCTGTGCTGCTGTGGCCCCTAAGGAGTTGTGCCCTTATGAGGTCCCTGATATAGTCTCTTTGTTGGCTGCTGCGAATATTGTCCCCTGGCGGGCTGCTGCAACTGTCTCTTCCGCTGAAAGTCATACCTCATGTCCTTCCGGCCCCTCTCAGACCGATACGCTTGGTTAACTACCATCATGTACATCGTCACGTCCGCCATGTTGACATCGTGGCGGATGTCGGGTCTCAACCCATCAGTGAACTGCCTCAATTTCTCACTCTCCACCAGCGCGATCGAAGGCACAAAGGGACACCCCCGCTCGATCTGTCGAACATACTCAGATACAGACTTGTTTCCCTGGCGGAGACTCATGAACTCCCTGATCAGCTGACTCCGGGAATCCGTGGTGAAGTACTTCTCGAACAAGACATTTCTGAAACTCACGAAGGTCATGTCCTCCAAAACCAATCCGACTACTACACTCTCCCAACACAGTGCAGCGTCATCCTTCATCATGAAGATGGCGCACCGAACCTTGTCATCATCCTGGAGACCAATATAAGAGAAGGTGGTCTCCATAGAACGGATCCAATCCTCAGCAACTAGTGGATCTGTAGTCCCTGCAAACTCCTCGGGTCCCTGCTTCCGGAATTGCTCAGCCACATCCTCCTGATGCGACTTCCCAGGTCGCTTTGAATGTCTCTCTAACATCCAGGAGATCCCGGCTAGCATGTCCACGCTATCTCTCTCATAAGGCGTCATCTACGGAGGTGTAGGTGGAGAAGGTGCATCATCATCCTGCTGATCTCTAGCACGTCTGCGAGGCATACTGGTACACAAAACCCATCGCGTAAATTCATGTGTATGACTAGGCGTCTAACTCTTAAACTTCTAAGTTAAAACTAATGCAACCATAAAACATGCATCAAGAAAAATATTTGAATCGTAAAAACCTAAAAACTTACAGACTGGCAGTGCGACTTCTGAGCTCCACGCAGCAGGCTAGTACCCCACCCGAACCACCGCTCTGGTACCAACTGAAACGAACCGGACTTTAGAAAAAATAATTTCTTTGAAATAAAATGCGGATAAACATTTGTTCAAATTATAATTCAAACATTAAAATCTTTTCTCAACATCACTTTAAAACATAAATAAATAAATATCTCAAAAACCATATCATTCTTTCTGTCTTAAAATCAGAGTAAATAAATTGGTGCGGAAATCTGAACATGTTTAATAAAATAACTTAAAACCATCTGAGTGGTCACGGGTAGCAGCTGTAGCGGAAGATCAGAGGTCCTCACCACACGTCAGCATAAAATCGACAGTAGGATCACCTAACCAATTAAATATAGTGAGCCTAAAGGTCTAGCATGCTCTATCTGATACTAACAAGGTACATATAATAAAACAGCATGCAAGCACATAAATATCATAAAATAACTTAAAAACATGCATGCATAATGATCGTAAACCATGGCTCAAAAGTACTCGTAACAGTACATAATTGTATATCATAACATAATGAGGCACGAACATAACATAACATAAAAGACGTGTTAGTCGTATCCATGATGTGTGGGCCATTACATTAACAATTGATCAATCATAAAACCAACGTACGTGGCGACGCGGTTCACCCGACCTTACCTTGGAATCCCTCAAACCTCTATGCTGCCACTTCACCATGTCGTGAACACATGGATCCATAAGCTCATTATAACATTAACAGAGGTTCATCGTACCCGGCATCCAGATTCCGATCATTACTCGCCACAAACCACTTCAATCCCTCAAAAATATTTTCTTTTCTTTCATGCCTTAACATTTCGTAAGGATTTCATGATGCATGCACGTCATAAAGCATGCTATTTAAAAGGTTTAGCCTATCAATATATATTTAAATTTCTTTAAACAAATGCATAATCATATACGTAAAATACCACATATATAATTAAATATATATTTATGGGCTTCTACATTTTCTCCTTCGATCAAAGACTGGTTCAAGTGCCCGGCCCACTAATTCTAAGCCCAAAAGTCTAGACCTGGTCTTAAGCTGAAACTTAACCCCAAACTCAACTAGACCCACTAAACAAAGAATTTAAACTTTAAAATAAATAAAAGTATTGTTCCTTAACTTCAAATCATGCATAAAAGTTTATGAAATAATAGTATCATTGACTAAAATCAGGCTTTAAAATTTGGTACAACTTATTAGACCCATAACTAAAAAAATTTTGACTTTAAAAGTTGACTTAAAATAATTGGCCCATTTTCCTTAAAATTTGACTTTAAACTTTAAAATTAAAAAATACCCTGTCCCGACTTAAAATATTTGACCCGACCCATAACTGACCTGACCCGGTCCAGCTGAACCGACTCAGCCGGCCCAACCGAACCGGCCAAGCCCATGCAAACCCTAGCGCCACATACGCACACCCGCGACTTCTTTCCTTTCGGCCGCCCTGTTCCGGCCACCCTTGGTCGGAACCCTGCCGAAAGGACCACCCCCAGGTCCGATCGATTCCCCTTGACCATGTCATGGCTCGAAACATGGTCTGCATGGTTCGACCAAAGCCCATGAACACCAACCGAGCGCTGAACGTTGAAGGCGTAACATGCCTTGGCATTGGCTCGACCAGCCGGCCGAGCCCCCTTCCACCCATCCTTGGACCACCACCAGCCCTCCAAGAAACAACCCTCGGCCCTATGAACCACCCATGACCGAAGCATTACAAGAAACAAATGAAATGCGTGGTAAAAATAGTGATACATGCATGGATCTCGAATAACAAACGTAGATCAAGTCGTCACGCATAAAAATCATGCACATCATTTTAAAACAGTATAATATGATTTGAATGGTGAGGAAAAGGAAGAATAGAGCGTGCCTTTTTGGAGAATTACGTAGACTACGCGTTACCGGGATGGAGGACTCGAGATGGGACGATCAAACCTTGAGACCACTACGAAAACTAATGAAGATCGGCCTAGAGGGAGGGTGATAGCGTGAGGAAGGAGTAGGGAGCTTGGGTTTCGAAAATTAGGTTTAGGAGAATGAGATGTGTTCCAAAAGACCCCTCCAAGGATAATAAATTAGGAAATTAAGAGAGTTTTTTCCTTCCTTAGCCCCCACTAATTAAAAATGTTTATTAAACTCAAAACTTAAACTTTGAACTCTCATTTTTCGTTATATAAAATCCTCTAATTTTTAAAATATAGTAAAGCTCATTAAAATAGCCCGTATAGGCGAAAAACGGGTTCCCTTGACAAATATACATAAAAATCTTATTTTTCGTGAATGCTGCTTAAAAGAATAAAATTTTGCTCTTAAAAATATGAGGGCTTAAAGATTTCAAATAAGATCATGGATTACCACTAAGCCTAAAATGGATTCTTCCTGGGTCGATGCCCGAGTGGTTAATGGGGACGGACTGTAAATTCGTTGGCAACATGCCTACGCTGGTTCAAATCCAGCTCGGCCCAATAATTCGCCAATACACCATGAGGTGGTATAACCCACCTTGTCCTTCAGAAATATCGCATACGAAGCTAAATAAAGAAGAAAATCTTCTGCGAGATCCCTTATTTTCCTGGGATTGTAGTTCAATTGGTCAGAGCACCGCCCTGTCAAGGCGGATTTTCACATCGGTCGTCCCTAGTCTCGTCCACGCATCTGGTTCTCAAACAGGCTAATAAAATGACACGAACATCGTAAGGCATAAAATCATCATTTAATCACATAAAATGACAAATAATTTTCCTAAAAACAAATTTTCCCCTAGTCATGCACTCATTCTCAAGTAATCAGGATTTCTGGGAGTTACACCAAAACTTCTGAAATTAACACTAACAAACCAGAACTCACACTTAGAAAATTTCGCATATAACTGTGAGTCTTGAAGAGTCCGGAGGACTAATATTATATTCTCTTTGTGCTCTCTCTTAGTCCTTGAGTAGACCAAGATTTTGTCGATGAACACAATAACAAACCGGTCTATGAACTCTCGAAAGACCCTATTCATCAAATCCGTAAAGATAGTCGAAGCATTCGTCAAACCAAAATGCATGACAAGGAACTGATAATGTCCATACCATGTCCGAAATCTGTCTTAGATACATCTTCATCCCTGATTCTTAGCTGATGGTAGCCAGAACAATGATCAATCTTAGAGTACACAGTTGAACCCTGCATCTGATCAAACAAGTCATCGAATCTAGGTAAATGATACTTGTTCTTCACTGTCTCTTTATTCAACTGTCGATAGACATTCTCATTGTCCCATCTTTCTTCTTAACAAACAAAATATATCGATATCGGGACAATCCCTAACATAAACTCAATATTGAAATCAATCTCCCTTCTCAGAGGGAAACTGAAATGAGCCGTACTCTGGAAATTTCTTTTTTGAAATAAAATACGGAATAAACATTCAGTAAAATTATAATTCAAGCATTAAATCTTTTCTCAACATCACTTTAAAACATAAATAAATAAATATCTCAAAAATCACATCATTCTTTCTGTCTTAAAATTAGAGTAAATAAATTGTTGCGTAAATCTGAACATGTTTAATAAAATAATATAAAAGCATCTGAGTGATCACGGGGTAGCAGCTGCAGCGGAAGATCAGAGGTCCTCACCACCCGTCGGCATATAATCGACAGCAGGATCACCTGCATCATTTAAACCTAGTGAGCCTAAAGGCCCATCATGCTCTATCTGATAATAGCAAGGTACGTATAATAAAACCACATGCAAGCACATACATATCATAAAATAGCTTTGAAACATTCCTGCATGAATGGTCGTAAATCATGGCATCAAAACTATTCGTAACAGTACATGATCGTATATCATAACATAATGCGGCATGAACATAACATAACATAAAAGACGTGTGAGTCGTATCAATGATGTGTGGGCCATTACATTAACGATTAATCAATCATAAAAACCAACGTACGTGGCGATGCGGTTCACCCTACCTTACCTCCGGATCCCTCACACCTCTATGCTGACACTTCACAATGTCATGAACACATGGACCCATAAGCTCGTATAACATGAACAGGGGTTCATCGGGCCTGGTATCCCGATTCCGCCCATCGTAAACTTGCCACACATCACTTCAATCCCTCAAAAATATTTTTCTTTTCTTTCATGAC
The DNA here is from genome assembly GCA_001598015.1 of Dorcoceras hygrometricum. Classification (NCBI taxonomy): domain Eukaryota; kingdom Viridiplantae; phylum Streptophyta; class Magnoliopsida; order Lamiales; family Gesneriaceae; genus Dorcoceras; species Dorcoceras hygrometricum. The sequence continues at coordinate 13,290 of KV020323.1, read as the reverse complement.
TTAACATTTCATAATTCTTTCATAATACATGCATTTCCTAAAACATGTAATTTAAAAGGTTAAGCCCATCAATATATATCTAATATTCTTTAAACATTGCATAATCATATACGTAAAATACAACATATATAATTAAATGCATATTCATGGACTTCTACATTTTCTCATCCGGTCAAGGACTGGTTCAGGTGCCCGACCCACTAATTCTAAGCCCAAAATCCTAGACTTAACCTAAAATGAAACTTAGTTCTAAACATGACTTCACCCATTAAACTTTAAGAATTTATAAAATACTCAACCCTAGCCGCACGCCAACACACGCGACCACGCCACCTTATTCACTTTGGCCACCCTGCTCCGGAGCCCCGCCGGTTGGACCACCCCCAGGTCCAGCTGGTTCACCGAAGCTTATTTCCTTCGATTGCCGGTGGTATACAGCTCCAACGGACACAAGAGTGGTAGCGATGGACTCCTCTTGTTAAGGCGCTTCGTTCTATACCTCTTTCCAAGACTTTGAAGAGCTGGAAGAGGATCGCAGGAGAAGCTTCCCTTGTGTAGTCTGTAGCATTTGAGCAGATTTGCTTCTGCCGTTCAGGTAGCTTGTTGGGTAAGTGTTAGTTCTTCCCTTGCGCTTTGTTTAGAGCAGTTTGTTGAGCTAGAAGGGTAGGACTGAGCTGGTTGAGTTCGTAGCTCCCAGTTCGTAGCTCTGAGCTTTGCGTCCCTGAGTTAGCGTTGTTGTTTGGCTTAGCAGGTTTCAGATCTGGTTGCTCGGGACTGCTTTGTGGTAATTGTAGCTCAGAACTAAGGTACGGATGTGAGCTTGTTTTACAGCGTTGGATTGGCATGGATATTATGTGTGTTGTTGTGTATGACTCTGTGATGTTATTGCTTGCCTCTGTTGTGTTGTTTGTTGCAAGCTGTTACATTGCATACATGCATTATTCATGTTGAGCTCAGATCTTGTTAGCCGTGCCTTGTTGTCCTTCCCGTCACGCCCTTGGCTAGACCGGAGGTCGAGCCACCTATGCCTCACTTCGAACCACCCCTAGCCACCATGAACCCCCAAGAAATGAATCAAATACACGTTAAAGATCGTGATACATGCATGGATATCAAACAACAAACATGGATCTAATCATATCACATACAAATCATGCACATCATTTTAAAAAAACAAGTATAATATGATTTAAATGGTGAGAAAAGTTAGAATAGAGCGTGCCTTTTTGGAGAACTACGTAGAATACGCGTTACCGGGACAAAGGACTCGAGATTGGACGATCAAACCTTGAAACCACCACAAATATCGAAGAAAAATCTAATGGATCCTTGAGTGAGGGAGGGAGACGGCTTGAGGGAGATGAGAGGGAGGCTAGGGTTTCAAAAGTTTAGGTTTAGGAAGAATGAATGTGTACCAAAAGACCCCTCTCAATATTTTAAGTGAGGAAATAAAAGATTTTTCCCCTCGTTATCCCCCACTAATTAACAACGATAATTAGAAACTCCAATTTAAACTTTGAACTTCAAATTTTCGTAATATAAAATTCTCTAATTTTTAAAATGTAGTAAAGCTCATTAAAATATCCCGTAAAGGCGAAAAACGAGTTCCCCTTGACAAATATACATAAAAATCTTATTTTCCGTAAATGTTGCTTAAAACAATAAAATTTTGCTTTTAAAAATATGAGGGCTTAAAGATTTTAAATAAACTTTCACCTCGGTCGTCCCCAGTCTCGTCCACGTATCCGGAACACAAACAAGCTAATAAAATGACATGAACATCATAAAGTATAAAATCATCACTAATCACATAAAATGACACATAATTTTCCTAAAAACAATTTTTCCCCTAGTCATGCTCTCAGTCTCACGTAATCAGTATTTCTGGGCGTTAAAATCTCCCCCGTTAAAGAAATTTCGTCCCCAAAATTAAGTTACGTATCGAAAAGCTCTGGATAGCGCATCCGCATATCGACCTCGGTCACCCAGGTAGCCTGATCCTCTGAGTGATTCTGCCCCCGGACCTTGACCATCGGAATACTCCGCGCTCTAAGCCTGCGCTCCCCTCGTGCCAAGATCTGAACTGGTCGCTCGTCAAAAGATAGATCTGGTGCTAACTAAAATGTCTCAAAATCTAACACAAACCCTCGGTTCGGAACATACTTTTGTATCATCGAAATATGGAACACATTATGCACTGCTGACAGATTGGGTGGTAGAGCTACCACACATGCTCTCAGCAAATCCTTTAAAAATCTATCACATATGCTCTCAGCAAATCTTTAGAATCTGGATGACTCTCTCCGACTGGCCATCTGTCTGTGTGTGAAAAGATGTACTGAAAGATAGCTTAATCCCCAACGCGGCATGCAAGTTCCTCCAAAAATGCCGATGTAAACCTGGTGTCCCGATCTGACACAATAGATACTGGTATGCCATGCAGTCTAACAATCGCTCTAATGTATAGCTATGCGTACTGAGTCAAGGTGAAAGTGGTGTTCACCAGTAGGAAATGCACGGACTTGGTGAGTCGGTCCACAATTACCCAAATCAAATTGTAGCCTCCGGGACTCCTACGTAACCCAACCACAAAATCCCTCGTAATGTTCTCCCATTTCCACTCAGGGATGGGTAGCGGCTGTAGTAAACCTGCTGGTCGCTGGTGCTCTGCCTTGATCTGCTGACAGGTCAAACACTCGGATACAAATCACACGATGTTCTTCTTCATCCCCGGCCACCAATAAAGAGTCTGCAAATCTCTGTACATCTTTGTACTCCCTGGGTGAATGGAGTACATCGATACATGTGCCTATGATAATATCTCAGCTCTCAACTGCTCAGTATTACGCACCCACATACGACCTCTGAACGAGTGATCTCATCCTTGACTGTATACAAACTTCGGCCCCTAGCCTCATATCTCTGTCTCCACTGTTGTAATTACTCGTCGATGGTCTAATCATCCCTAATCCGATCTCGAAGAGTCGGCTGAACTGTGAGCACTGCTAGGCTAGGTGCACAACCTCCTGAATAAAATTTCAAACTGAATCTCTGAATCTCCGCCTATAGTGGTCACTCGACTGATAAGCATGCCACCACTGAAGTCTTCCGGCTCTATGCGTCTGCTACTACATTAGCTTTACCCGTATGGTAGCTAATGTCACAATCATAATCCTTCATTAACTCCAGCCTTTTACGCTGCCTGATATTCAGCTCTTTCTGGGTGAAGAAGTACTTGAGGCTCTTATGGTCGGTGAAAATCTAACACTTCTCACCGTACAAGTAGTGTCTCCAAATCTTCAGTACGAACACTACTACTGCAAGCTCCAGATATTGCGTCGGATAATTATGCTCATAACTCTTCAGCTGTCTCAACGCATTCGCAATGACCCTATCACTCTGCATCAGAACTGCACCTAAACCTCTCAGGGAAGCATCTACATACACTACAAAATCCTCCTGCTCCACTGGAATTGGTAATACTGGGGCTGAAGTGAGGGCCTCTTTCAACTGATCGAATCTCCTCTAACACTCAGGACTCCACACGTATTTCACATCTTCTTGGTCAGGGCTATCAAGGGCAATGAAATCGAAGAGAAGCCTTTGATGAACTTGCGGTAATATCCGGCTAAACCCAAGAAACTGCGAATCTCTACTTGCCACTTCCCAAGCCAAAACTCGCACTTGTTGAACTTAGCATACAACATGTGCTCTCTCAACATCTGCAGTGCGTTCTACGAATGCTATCTATGCTCCTCTAAGCTCCTCGAGTAGACTAAGATGTTGGCGATGAATACGATGATGAACTGGTCTAAGTACTGTCTGAAGACCCGGTTCATCAAATCCATGAAGATCATTGGGGCATTTGTCAGTCCAAACGGCATCACCAAAAACTCGTAGTGGCCTTAACGCGTCCGAAATGCAGTCTTGGACACGTCCTCCTCTCTGACCCGTAACTGATGGCACCCAGATCTCAAATCAATTTTGGAGAAAATCGAAGCTCCCTGCAACTGATCAAACAAATAATCGATCCTCGGGAGTGGGTACTTGTTTTTCGCTGTAACTCGGTTCAACTCCTAGCAGTAAATGCACAACCTCCTACTGCCATCTTTCTCTTCACAAGCAGTACTGGTGCGCCCCACGGAGAAAATATAGGGCGAATAAATCCATTGCCAAACAATTCCTGAATCTGCTCCTTCATTTCGTTTATCTCCATAGGGGCTAGTCGATATGTAGCCTTAAAGATGGCCACTGTACATGGAACCAGCTCAATCAAAAACTCCACCTCTCACTCTGGTGGAACTCCCACAACGTCATCGGGGAAACATCTATATAAGTCCCTGACTACCTCAGTTATGGGCCTACTGAATCCACCGAGGTGGTCACACTGGCTAAGAACGCCTGACATCCAAGCTCAACTACCTTCCTATCCTGCTGAAAAGGTCAAATCCTTGCATAGACAATACGATCAAGTCTGCACTAACTGCATGATATTGAAACATCATCACCAATTCCTGAACCGACCGTCGATAACTCCTACCGTGACGGGATCGTCACTACGAGAGCCACACCCAAGCTCTCCGGGATAATTTTAATCCTCTGAATGAATGAACTCGAGATGAACGAGTGAGTCGCCCCTGAATCTAGCAAGGCTGTGGACGTGACGCCTAAAACATGGATCCTGCCTGAAATCGAAACGTCAACACAGGCACACGCTTACTGTCAATCTAGATTTCAACAAACAGTATAGATGCCTAAAACATTTCTAGGTTCTCTAGCCCTACCCGTCTAAGTTCTCAATCATGTCCTAGAAGGTCTAACAATTCTACTTAGATTCAACCTAGCAACCTAAGTCATAGAGTCTTCTAACGGTACTCTACTCAACATGCAATTCAGAACACATCAACTACCAAAATTCCAAGATCATGGAAATGATGGAAATTCTAAGGCAGAATACTTGTGAACAGTGTCGTGTCTGGATCTACGGCCTCTGCCTGCATCACATAAACATGCCCCGTGGGCTGTCTCTTCTTAGGGAAATCCCTAGAAATATACCCCGACTCCTTGCAATGATAGCACCTGCCTTATCCTGTCATGAATGGTCCCTGGTGCTGCTTATGGTACTCCTTGCACACGGGTGTCCCTACAGGTCTAGGGGCACTGGTCCCCTGCTGCTGTGGCCTCTTCTGGCCCTGTGGTCTATGCTGTTGTGGCCCCTAAGGAGTTGGGCACTTAGGAGGCCCCTGATATGGTCTCTTCGCTGGCTGCTACGAAGATTGTCCCCTGGCGGGCTGCTGCAACTGCCTCTTTTGTTGAAAGCCATCCCTCATGTCCTTCCGTCCCCTCTCCGACCGGTAAGCTTGGTTAACTGCAGCCATGTACGTCATCACGTCCACCATGTTGTCATCGTGGTGGATGTCTGGTCACAGCCCATCAGTGAACTGCCTCAATTTCTCACTCTCTATCGGCACGATCGAGGGCACAAATTGACAACCCCGCTCGAACTTCCAGACATACTCGGATACAGACTTGTCTCCCTGGCGGAGACTAATGAACTCCCTAACCAGCTGACTCTGGGCGTACACTGTGAATTAATTCTCGAAGAAGACGACCTTGAACCTCTCCCAGGTCAGGTCCTACAAAACCAGCCCGACCACTGCACTCTACCACCAAAGTGCTGCATCTCCCTTCATCATGAAGATGGCACACCGAACCTTGTCAGCATCTTGGAGACCCATGTAAGAGAAGATGGTCTCCGGAGAACGGATCCACTCCTCAGCAACTAGCGGATTTATAGTCCCAAAAAATTCCTTGGGTCCCTACTTGCGGAACCGCTCAACCACATCCTCTTCATGAGACTTCCCAGATCGCTCCGACTGCCTCTCTGGCAAACTGGTGATCCCGACTAGCATGTCCACGCTAGCCCTCTCATAAGGCTTCAACTACGGAGGAGGAGGAGGAGGTGTAGCATCATCCTGCTAATCTATGGCACGTTTTGTAGGACTTCTGGCACACAAAGCCCTTCATGTAAATCCAAGTGCATGACTAGGCGTCTAACACTTAAACTCCTAAGGTAAGACTATTGCAGCAATAAAACATGCATCATGAAAAATTATGAATCTTAAAATCTTAAAACATACAGACTGGCAGTGGGACTTCAGCTCCACACAGCAGGCTAGAACCCCACAAGAACCACCGCTCTAATACCAACTGAAACGAACCATACTCTAGAATTTTTTTTTTTGGAAAAAAATGAGGAATAAACATTCTATAAAGTTATAATTCAAACATTAAAATCTTTTCTCAACATCACTTTAAAACATAAATAAATAAATATCTCAAAATCACATAATTCTTTCTATCTTAAAGTCAGAGTAAATAAGTTTTTGCGGAAATCTGAACATGTTTAATATAATAACATAAAAGCATCTGAGCGGTCAGGGGGTAGCAGCTGAAGCGGAAGATCAGAGGTCCTCACCACCCGTCGGCATAAAATCGACTGCAGGATCACCTGCACCATTTAAACCTTGTGAGCCTAAATGCCCAGCATGCTCTATCTGATAATATCAAGGTACATATAATAAAACCACATGCAAGAACATACAATCGTAAAATAGGTTTTAAACATGCATGCATGAATGATCGTAAATCATGGCATCAATACTATTCCTAACAGTACATGATCGTATATCATAACATAATTAGGCATGAACATAACATCACATAAAAGACGTGTGAGTCGTATCCATGATGTGTGGGCAATTATATTAAGGATTTATCAACAATAAAAACCAACGTACGTGGCAATGCGATTAACCCGACCTTACCTCGGGATCCCTCACACCTCTATGCTGCCACTTCACCATGTCGTGAACACATGGATCCATAAGCTCATTATAACATTAACAGAGGTTCATCGGGCCCGGCATCCGATTCCGCTCATCATTACTTGCTACAAACCACTTCAATCACTCAAAAATATTTTCTTTCGCTTCATTCCTTAACATTTCATAAATATTTCGATGTGTGTACGTCATAAAACATGCAATATAAAAGGCTTAGCCCCCGTCAATATATATTTAATTTCCTTTAAACAAATGCATAATCATATACGTAAAATACTATATGTATAATTAAATATATATTTATGGGACAAATGCATAATCATATACGTAAAAATATATATAATTAAATATATATTTATGGGCTTCCACATTTTCTTCCCTTGGTCAAGGACCTGTTCAAGTGACTGTCCAACTAACTCTAAGCACAAAGCCTAGACCTAATATTAAGATGTAACTTAACCAAAACTCAACATGGCCCATTAACTCAAAATTATATTTCAAAATTTTTAAAAGTACTCGGCCCGATGACTTAGAAATCAGACATTAAAATTTACTAAAATAGCAGTCCCAATTTTAAAAATCTAACTTTAAAACTTAATACAACTTATTAGGCCCATAACTAAAGGAAATTTTGATTTTAAATGTTGACTTAAAATATTTTGACCCTATACGCTTAAAATCGGACTTTAAACATAAAAAATAAAAATCCCCGGTCTTGAAATAAAATAACTCGGGTCCGTCTTAAAATATTTTTACTCGACCCTCGACTGACCCGACCCGGTCCATCTGGACCGACCCAAACCGAACCGGTCGAACCCATGCAAGAAACCCTAGCCATCGCCGTCGCCGTCGCCTAACATGCGATTTCCAGCCCTTCGGCCACCAACTTTCGGCCACCCTTGGCCGGAGCCCCACCGACAGGACCACCCCCAGGTCCGACCAGTCCCCCTAGGCTGAGCCACGGCTCAAACCATGGCTCGCATTGCCCTGACAAAATGCATGAAGGCGACCCGCGCACGACATGGTGGTGTGGCCTTCACGTCACGCCCTTGGCTCGACCGGCGGTCGAGCCACCTGTGCCTCACTTCGGACCACCCCTAGCCACCATGAACCAAACCCTAAGCCCCAAAAACCATCCATGACCAAAGCACTTCAAGAAATGAATCAAATACGCGTTAAAGATCATGATACATGCATGGATCACAAACAATAAAGCATTAATCTAATCATATCACATACAAATCATGCACATTCTTTAAAAAAAAAACTAGTATACTATGATTTAAAATGGTGAGAAAAGGAAGAATTGAGCGTGCATTTTTCGAGAATTACGTAGACTACGCGGTACCGAGATGGAGGATTTGATATGGGACGATCAAACCTTGAAACCACCACAAAAATCCAAGAAAAAACGATTGAACCTTGAGTGAGGGAGGGATACGGCTTGAAGGAGATGAGAGGGAGGCTAGGGTTTCAAAATTTAGGTTTAGGAAGAATGAATGTGTACCAAAAGACCCTTCTGAATATTTTTTAAGTTAGGAAATAAAAGATTTTCCCCCTCCTTAACCTCAACTAATTAAAAATGTTAATTAAAAACTCCAATTTAAACTTTAAACTTCAAATTTTCGTAATATAAATTACTCTAATTTTTAAAATGTAGTAAAGCTCATTAAAATAGCCCGTAAAGGCGAACAACGGGTTTCCCTTGACAAATATACATAAAAATCTTATTTTTCGTAAATGCTGCTTAGAAAAATTAAATTTTACTCTTAAAAATATGAGGGCTTAAAGATTTCAAAAAAATTTTCAACTGGTCGTCCCTAATCTCGTCCACGCATTCGAAACTCAAACAGGCTAATAAAATGACATGAACTTGATAAAGTATAAAATCATCACTTAATCACATAAAATGACACATAATTTTCCTAAAAACAATTTTCCCCCTAGTCATGCACTCATTCTCACGTAATCAGGATTTCTGGGCGTTACAACTAATAAACATTCTTTAAAATTATTAATCAACCATTAAAAATATTTTCTCAACATCACTTTAAAACCTAAAGAAATAATTATCTCGAAAATCACATCTTCATTCTGTCTTAAAATCAGAGTAAATAAATTGTTGTGAAAAACTGAGAATGTTTACTAAAATAACATAAAAGCATCTGAGTGGTCACGGGGTAGCAGCTGCAGCGGGCGATCAGAGGTCCTCACCATCAGTCAGAATAAAATCAACTGCAGTATCACCTGCACTATTTAAACCTAGTGAGCTAAAGGCCCAGCATGCTCTATCAGAATATAACAAACTACATATAATAAAACCACATGCAAGCACATACATATCGTAAAATAGATTTAAATCATGCATGCATGAATGATCGTAAATCATGGCTTTCAAACTATTCGTAACAGTATATGAGCTTTATCATAACATAATGAGGCATGAACATAACATAACCTAACGTAAAGACGTGTGCATGAACATAACATAACATAACGTAAAATACGTGTGAGTCATATCCACGATTGACCAATCATAAAAACCAAAGTACATGGCGATGCGGTTCACTCGGGCTTACCTCGAGTGTGAGAACTAGAAATCTGTTAAGTATGATTTAATGGATAATCAGCTGTTGGATTAAGATTTGTCACGGAATTGTGAATTCTGGGTGTTCAGATTTGATTTAGAGTTTCACAATAATGAGTTGCGCGAGGATTCAGCCGTTGGTTTCCAGCAGTAGCGCAATTCACACGTCAGTGTTCTACTGTAGTGTCAGCAGGTGAAGTCTGATCAGTTGTTGATGGCGTAGGAGTGATACGCTGTCGTTTCGTGAAAATCAGACATCGCGCTAATGCAAGGAATCAGGTGTAGCGCATTTCAGAAATAAACGCAAGTCAGCAGTACTGTAGCGAGTGAGTGATGCATCATCGTTTCGCTATTCTGTAGTGGAGGCTTGAAGAGGAACCTTTTGGCAGCAGAGGCGCGGGTGCGAGGATTAACGAGAAAGCGACACGTGTTGGTCAACTTTTTGGTGTTTACTGCTGATATTGTAGCGCAAATCAGCAGTTGCGATTGTGAGAGACTTTATTCAGTCGAGTGACCAGCTGTTGGTTTGAGTGACCAGCCGTTGGTTAAATTTACCGGCTGTTGATAGTGAGGCGACGTCGTTTTGATAAGTTGGAACGCAGCGTTTTGGGTATAACGCTTTGTGACCAGCTGCTGGTTGTTTCGAAAGGAATCTGTCATCAGCTGTTGGAGAGCTGCGGCGTCGTTTTGATTAGTTGATGCTGCGTCGTTTTGGTGCATGAAGAGAAATGCAACGAATGATGGTTGCTGCTGATTTCTGTTGAAAGCAAAAGCTGGTTTTTGTCGTGAGATTCCTACTGTTTCGATGTTTGATTATTTTTGAACAGCAGCTGTTGGATTTGAGAGATATATAGATAAGTGTTGATCGACACTTAGAATAATTTCGAACCCGATATTTCTTATCTCTATCTTCAAACCCTCGACAGCTACTGTTCACCTGAGCATTTCTTCCCTAGATTTTCTATCGATTCCAGCCATTGTTTTGAATGATTTTGGTGGCGCTGAGCTCGTGGTGACTTGCTCTTTTGATTGCTACCCATTTTAGGCTGTAGTTCGACCTTGGATAAGATCGCGAAGTAGCAGTGTTGTTCGATTTTCTTCACTAAGTGGAACCCGAGACTTCTACAGCTTTCGTTAGCTTTGGATTTGAGGTTCAGGATAGCTTCTGTCGTGATTAGCGAAGCCAAGAGGAAGCTGGTTTATGTAGGCTGAGTTCTGCCGTGCTTTCGAGAACTCTGTTGAGGTAGATTGAAGCTGTGAGGTACGAATGGAGCAGCTTTAACAGCTTGAGCGTGGACATGGCTATATTTCGTGTTATGAAATTTGTTGAATTGATTGTTTAATTTTACGTGGAACAGGTTGATGAATTGCTTGAGCTATATATTCAGTTTTTTCGTATCACGGTTTTATGCATTTAGAATTGATTATTGAATGGCATTCATGCATACATCTTGAGCCAGATTGATTGATTGATGTCCCGATTTAGAGCCACGTTGTGACTAGCCGACAGATGTGTAGTGCCTGAAAAGTCCAACGCTATCATCGGAGTGGTGACTGCCGGATTCGAGTGTCTACCACCGAGCTGTGATGGGCTGATGGGCCCAGAAGATCATGGACCGATGATTTCCCCGGTTGATACACCGTGTGGGTATAGAGGCTCGACTTGAGATGACTTGCCATTTTATACACTGGTCTTGATTACCGATTCCTTGATATCCAAATGCATTTCATAGCATTTATTTATAGCATGTTGCATGATTTGCTATTTTGATGGCTCTTCGTACTGAGTCTTGACCTCGTATTTATTTTCATGCTTTTGTGTTGTTTGGGTCTGTGTTACCCATTTGCAGGATCTTCAGGTAACCAAGCTGGACATGGTGGAGGTTCAGCTGGTCGATCCCCATTCCATTGAGTCCCAGTTATTATTGTATATGTATTAAACCGGGGGAATGCCCCGTGTCATTATGTATTTTGGGAATCTGTATTTGAGTTGAGATTTGATGTTACCTGATTTGTATGAGTTTGAGTTAACTCGTAATTTGAGTATTGATATTTCGAATGTATGTTTTGAGTCCAGGCCTATTTTATTTCAAAAAATTTTTAAGCCCGATTTTACGCTTCCGTGCTTATGTGTTTAAGTGTGCTGTAATCTTGAGTGATTAGCACGGGGCCTGACATTTTTGGTATCAGAGCTTGAACTGGGATAAGCTCGATTTCTTTTGGTCACACTCGAGTCTAGGCACAGAGTTTTGACTTGATTCTTGATTGACTCTGTGGTTTATGTGATTATATTATCTTTCTCTTTGATATCTGCTGTTAGCCTTACCTTGAGTGTCTTGTAGCGATGCCGCCAAGGATAGTTAGAGGTAGGACTACTAGACGTTCCGCCGAGGGGTCTAGGGCATCAGAAAGCGATGAGGGTCCTCAGCAGGTAGAGGATGTTACGTGGTGGTGTTGCAATTGAGGGATAATGCACAGCGCTGGTGGAGAGGTACTTCCCGTATTCTGCGTGAGAGTGGGGCTGTGATCACTTGGGAGAGCTTCTGTGCCGTGTTTCTATAGGAGTATACCCCGGAGTCCTACTACAACAGTCGAGAGCGTGAGTTTGATCATCTGAAGCAAGGGAACATGAGAGTAGCTGAGTATGCCCGACAGTTCTCTTCGCTCTTGATGTACGTCCCCCATGTAGCTAACCAGGAGAGGACGAAGAGGAACAAGTTCATGAAGGGATTGAGGCCTGATTTGTTTCGGATGGTGATGTCTGGATCCCCTGCGACGTATGTTGACGCTGTGAATCGAGCGGTTGACATCGAGGAGAGTTTGTTGGAGGTGTATGCTCCGATACAACCTACGACCGGACATGCTTTTCAGCCGGTACAGAGTGTGTCACAATCGTTCCAGTCTCCTCAAGGTCGCTAGCAATCGAATCGCCAACAGTTTAGACCTCGAGGGAAGCAGTTCAAGAAGAAGACGAATTCGAGTTCCTCTGGTTCCGTGAGTTCTGGTAGCAGTGGTTCTGGCGGTATGTCTTGTGGAAAGTGCAGAGGGAATCATCCGACTTCGCAGTGTCGAGGAGTTCAGGGGTCTTGTTGTAACTGTGGGCAGCCTGGACATTTTATGATAGTATGCCCTTTGTTGAGGGGACAGACTTCGGTTCCTTAGCAGTCGCGTTCGGCTGGTGGTTCTTCTCAGAGGCCGTAGTTTCCTGCCCCTACCCAGCGATCTGGATTCCAACCCCGTCAGACTTCTAGGTTTGGAGCACCTTCGAGACCTCAGTTCCATATTCCGCAGCAGGCCCAGGCGAACGCCTTGACGAGAGAGCAGGCTGAGGAGATGCCTGCCATTGTGATCGCAGGTACATGCTCTATTTTTGATTATCCTACGAGAGTTTTATTTGACACTGGAGCATCACACTCTTTTATTTCAAAGTTGTTTGTCTGTGAGAATGGGTTGAGTTCTTCCCCATTGTGTGATGTTGTCTCTGTGTCTACCCCTGCTGGTGTGAGTCTGTGGTCCCGTGAAGTGATGTTGGATTGTGTGCTTCAATTTGATGAGCATGTTTTAGTGTCCAATATAATTTTTTTGGGAATCAGAGATTTTGATTGCATCTTGGGAATGGATGTATTGTCTAGATATAAGGCTAACGTTGATTGCTTCCATGTTGTGGTGAGATTTCTCCCCGATTCCGGTGAGAAGTGGGATTTCTATGGCACGGATTCGAGGTCGAAGATTCCACTGGTATCTGCCATGGAGATGTTTAGCCTGCTATCGTTGGATAATGCTGGATTCATGATCTACGCGCTTGACGTTTCCCAAGAGCCACGATTGGAGTTGAGCGACATCCCGATCGTCCGAGAG